>JBDJHY010226690.1:0-11099 GCA_039654485.1 Withania somnifera
TCAAATTCTAAAAGTTTTGTTAGCTCCGTAATACTAACTTTAATCTAGTGGGACCTTTAGTTTATATTCTGGGATCTTCGTTTTGAGTTTGATCTGTTTTATGTAAGTTCAGTTTAAATTGGGTTGAGAATTTACCCAGATTTAGTGCGGGGTGATCAGAATGGGATTCTAATGCTTCCATTAGCTCCGGAATGGTGATTTTAAGCTAGTATGGTGTTGGTGCGCATCCTGGGGTGCTCGGTGTTGTTTTAGGTTCCTTGGAGGCTTTGTGTGAGTCTGTGTTAGGTTGGTTGAGGGGTTCTTTTTGCTCAAATGACCTTCATTGATTATTTAGATGATTCCGTTGAATCCGAAGTATGTTTCCACTCAACATGCATATTTGATTTGTTGTTGTTGGAATCTATTTTGATTCCGCTCCTTTGATTGGGGATTTTTATAGTTTTAGATTTTTTGTAGTTTCAAGTGCTCAGAGTGATAGTGGTAAAGCTCCTTTTCCTTAATTTAGCACAATCACACTGGATAAGAGCGAGTGTGGTTATTCCTCAAAGTTTTTCTGTTTAGTGCAATCATGCTTCCTTAACGCGATCATACCTTTCAAGTATTTCTCCTTTTAGCATATCTGTGATGGGTTAGCACGATCGCGCCTCATTGCGGTCAACTTTAGAAATTGAAGCTCCCCATTATTTCTGTCCATTTCTCCCATTTCTCTCTCTCTCTAAGTTCTTTTCATTCTTCATCAAGCCGATGCAAAGGAGCTTTGGGGAATTTATCTTGTCTTTCTCGCTCTTGGTAAGTAATTCTCAATCTTTAAGTTTCAATAGGCATGGTAGTTTTCCACTATTTATTGCTTTAGCTAAGTTTAGCTTATTTCTCCTAAATTCTAAGCTCAATTTTAATAATTTTTTATGCATGGTGTTCACTTTCACTCTGTGAGTAAGTTACATTAAAATATTCGGTACACATTTTTTCCTGTTTCAGCTCTTTGATTTATGCAACATTTTATACCTTATTAATAATTCTATCTAGGCAATTTAAGGCCCTTCCCTCACTCGTATTGTGCTTATTTTTGGGGCACAAGTTCCTGGTGATGCCAGGGACCCCGTGGTGAAGATTTTTTTTGGGTCCAACTAATGGGTCCGACGACCTTATTTAGGCCTAATTTTCAGCCCAGTATGAAATTCAGTATAAATTGTATCATTAGACTTGTATTGATTCATGGATTCATGTTTCTTCTATTTTAGAGTTGTTCGAGCTGATTTTCTATCAAGCGAGCTGATAATTGTAGTTGCAGCGAACTAATCATTCCCCAATAGGTAGGCTCTCTGGGGCTTTTTGTAAGCGTTAACTTTCATAGTTATATTGAATAACATCCATGGGTTGGATTTTCTAGGTTGTTACCATTTACTTGGATCACTTCTTCGTCCCGTTCCCATTCTTTCCCCTAATTGGCACTTGGTGTAAGACAATGTCCGTGACTTAGTATTAACTCGTGATGGCTTCAGGGTCACTCTAAAAGTAGTTTAAAGCTGATGCGTGGGTTGATTTTAGGCTTTGCCCTCGGGTTGTGGCTGGTGTATTATGCTGCTAGCTGTAGCTTAGTTGCGCTTATGCAGGGTATAGGTTGGCTGTAGATATTGTTGTGCATTTGCATTCATATTGAGGGAGAGTGAGCTGCAAGCTCCGTTCTAAGAGTTCATTGGGCTAGGGCTTGTATCACCTTTTGACTATTGAGTCATGGAGGCTAGTTGCCTGTTACTAATTGCATAAAATGTAACAATATGGAACTTTCTGATAATAATATAAGTTGATTGATTTTTTACCTATTCAAGAGTCGGTTGTGCGCTGAGCACCCAGTACTACCATTTATACTTGTTTTAGACCAGGTGTGACACCCTTGCACCGGGTTCTATCATTTGACTACTTATGCTGGGATTTAAGCCCGACTTCGTTCGATAGCGAGTACAGCTGCTGTCATTTGAGTCGTCTTCGTACAACTTTGAGTAATAATTTTCCATACTTATCACTCTTATTGATTCAAGGACCTTGGTGATACTTTTCTACTGAGGTGCGAGACCCCTTGAGTTGCTGAGATTACGGCATGAAGAGACCATTATTTTGAGGTAATGTATACCATATTATGAGACCCTATGACGCTCTGTGTTTGGGGATGTGAGATTGCTGTGACATTAGATATTTGTGCATGGTGGGCTTACCCCATAAACCCTGCCTTTAGACTGTATATGTCAAGAGGAGGTGTATTGGTCAGAGTAGGGATATATGGGGAACTAGGGTTAGCCTTTCCATATATCCAGCTTGTTGGGCCTACGGGTATCAGAGGAGGAAGGCACGCAAGATCTGTGACATCATTGTGTGTATTTACTATTTGGAACTTGTTTGCTTCAGTGTACCCCTGGTAGTAGATGGATTCCTATGGGCGAGCATTCTTTCAGTGTATTCTTCCATTTTTCTGGGGGATTTTTCAGTGTTTATTTACTTATTGCATTACTGAATTTACTACTTAGATAGTTTTAGTCTTTGCATTCAGCCCTTCCTTGCTAAGTGGGATACTTGTGCGTGGTGCTATTTTCTTATTCTTCCCTTTCCTTCGACTTGAGGTTACCAATATACTACACATGTCCTCTTTATCACCTTTCCTACTATGGGAGGGGAACTCAATACTAACATCTCTAACATGGACCAAGAAGGCATTGCAACCTCAAGTAATAGGTTTGCAGCCCGACAGTCAGAAATAGCCCGAATTGGAGAACAACTAGTGGGACAATTCCACTCTACTGAGGGTACACCAGGCACAGACAGGGTCACATTCTTGGCATAGCAATCCAAGATATCATGGTAGGGAAATAACCAATCCATGCCCAAAATCACATCAAAATTTAACATATCCTACTTAATCAAATCAGCCCAGCTTTTATGACCCTGAATAGTCACCAGACATGACCTATATACCTAATCCACAACTATGGCTACACTTACCAGGATAGTACACTTATGGCACATGTGACTACTCACTAGAAGTACCCAACTACAAAGCCAAGTAAACAGACACATCAGAAAAAGTGGACCCTATATCAAATAAGGTTAAGAGGGAGTACCCAAGAATAGACAACGTACAAATGACAACAATATCTGAGGCATTATCTTAAGGTTGATGTTGGCTCCCACCTTAATGTAGACCAAAAGCTATGCCTCTAACCCCTACTCCTCAACCTCCTCCCTTAGCTCCCCGAGCGGCTAGAGGCCTACCTCCTACGCCGGCACTGGCTGAAGCAGCAAGGTAGGCATAATTTCACCCTATGTGGTCCTACACTGAGGATAATCTATGCAAAAATATCCCTTGACCCACACTAAAAATAACCCCTAGGAACCTAAGATAGACTCTAGCAAAGTGGCCAACCCCTCCACACTTATAACAAATGCTCCGCCTCTAGTCTGACTATGCGGCCCCCTAATATGGTCTCACAAACCTAAAACTGGGCACTTGATGATATGAATACTCAACCCATTGCTTAAGGTCTAAAGGGAAGCCTGATAACTGACAGTCAATCTGGACCCCTCATCTAAAATCACAGGCCTCGGATCTGGACCCCAAAAGCCCGCCCTGATTGCGTTGCCTCTTTTAGCTGCCCCCATGGTCCTCGAGATCTAATGTCTTCATGTAATGGGCATGGTCTGCAACATCCAGGAAGGACCTTTGTAACACCAACAATTACTCAAGCTGACTTTGCAGGTCCAATCTTATCCTAAATGAAAATCAGTAAATCCACTCTACCTCCGTAGGTACAAAATCACCGGCATGCTTAGAAAGATCAATAAAATAGGCCTCGTACTTAGAAATAGTCATATAGCCTAGACGCAAACCCGTAAACTGAGACTATAATGCCTCATGAGAAATCCTAGGAACATACTAGGCCATGAAGGCCTCCCTGAACTATTCCCAAGACAGTGGTCTAACACTGATAGCCTACGATCCTTCAATACTCACAAATATTGATTGGTGACGCCTTCTAGAAAATAGAAGGTAAAATCCATCCCATGCGAGTCCAACATCTTAAGTTTTTTCATACACTCCTCATATACAACAAAAATTCATGGGGGTCCTGTCCCAATGCTTCTGAAAATCGGGCGAGGAAAATTTGTAGAAATGGTCTAACATTTTTTGCACCGCTGGTGCGGGTAAGGGTAGAACTGGTGCTGGTACCAGTGCAGGAACAATGGTAGTAGTTTGGAATAAAGTAGTCAGTGCCACTGGCAGTAATGGTGCTGGGGCTATGAATACTGAGGGATATGCTGAACCTTGTGTCGCTCCCTGAGAAGATTCCTGTAGCCTGTTTACCACTGTAATGTCTAACATCTATAGCATCTTTCATAATAAGTCTCTGAATGTAGCAAGAGGTGGTTGGGTGAATTGTGGAGGTGGTACAGGAGCTGCTTGCTGCTGTGAAGTAGTTGGGGCAATAACAATTGATGGAGTATCATCCCCTACCCCATCTTGAACTTCTTGTGGAGGGTCCCAATATATGGAAGATCCTCTAGTACACACCATATACAAAAGATTGAAGCCAAAGTAAATTCTGTAAAACGGTTTGAATATCAACGCACAATAGGGTTCAATAAAGGAGTTTTCATAATTTTTTTTCTAATAATGAGTTTGTTATTAATGACAACCGTGGTATTTCTAATTTGTGTTCCTAGCTTCAAACTCCATTTCCTTATCTCACATTTCTCTAAATTCTCTCATTCCTTAGCTCAAATTTGGCCCCAAGTCAAGTTCTATGTTGGTAATTGTTGTGATAGCACCTTGGGTGGGGTTGTTTCTCAATCATTTCCTTATCAATTAGGTAAGTTCTTCTCCCCCAAAGCTTCCCTCTATAGATTTAATGGTATGTTTTGAGTTTTAGTTTTATTCTTGAGTTTTATGTCATTCCCAGCTGGGTATGGTGTTGTTTTTATCATCATAGAGATATTTTGGGCATTGTTACTCATTTCCAGGGTATGTTGTCATTTATTTTTGTCCATGATCTCTAGTTGGAAGTTTTTCCTTATAAAGCAAAACATTTCTTGGCCAATTAAAGACATTTTGGTGGTCCAATTAAGCTAAAGTTGAACCATGCGTTCCTTGATCTGAGGTATTTGTGATGGTGATCTTAGTTTATTTTTGTGGGCTATGAGGCACAAGGCTTGTTTTGAACCCATTTGGTCATTTTCTTGTTTTTTGCCTTCTTCTGTATTTATAGATATCTAGTAGTTCCCAAGTATCCTACGACTTTTTGGGGCTGGTAGTTCGGTGACCTAGAAGTTCGTGTGTCCGTTATCTCAATTTCCTATTTTTGAGGCATAACCATAAATGGTGGAACTTGAGAGTGAATTCCTTGTAAACTGCTCTTGAAATCTTGTTTTGGCAGTTTTGTTAGCTCTTAAATACCACTTTAACTAACATAGACCTTAAGTTTGTGTCCCAAGATTTTCATTTTGTGTTAGCTCTATTTTCTGGAAATTTAGTTCAACGAAAGCTCATTTTAGAGCCTGGGTGGTCTTTCAAAGATTGGAGCATTAGATTGGAATTTCAAAGATTCCATTTGTTCCAGAATGGTGAATTTCTGCTAGTTTGAACTTTGGTTTGCTTCATGAGGTGTTCGGGTTTGTTTTGGGACCTTTTGTGGAAATCTGGAAAATTACTCCTTTTGGTTGATTTTGATTCCGGGGTCTTTTTCATTTAAACGACCTCCATTGTTCATTCCTTTAATTCCTTGAGTCCAAAATATGCTTTCACTGAAAATACTTATTTGTATTGTCAAAATTGGACTCCGTTTCATTTCCAAGTCCTATGTTGGAATTTCTAAATATACTATTTTTTTTGTGCAGTAGCAGAATGATTTATCAGTCATTTTGTTAAGATCAACCCTTTCTATATTAAATAAGCAGGTGCTGATTAATCGACCTTTTTTACTTATAAATTGGTACCTTAAGGTTTCCTTTTTAAGGAGGGAATGTCAATTTATTGGTCATTTGGACTATAAATTTGAATATGCCAGGTGGGTCTTTTTCAGGGAATGTTAATTTATAGGCAATTTGGACTAAAAAATCAGCAACCATGGTGTTTTTAATTTCGGTTCCCAACTTAAAAGTCCATTTCCTCACTTTGTATTTCTATAAATTCTCTTATCTGTTAGCTCAAATTTGGTCCCAAATCAAGTTCCAAGTTGGTAATTGTTGTTCTAGCAACTTGGGGGTCATTTTCCCATCATTTACTCATAGATTTGGTAAGTTCTTCGTCCCCAAAAGCTTACCTCCTTAGATTTTAATGGTGGGTTTTGAATTTTAGCGTTATTCTTGAGTTTTATTCCACTCCCAACTGGGTGTGGTGTTGTTTTAGCATTAGAGAGCTATTGTAGGCATTGTAACTCACTCTCTGGCTATGTTCTCATTTGTTTTTTGTCATGATCTCTAGTTGTATGTTATTCCTTATAGAACAAAACATTTCTTGGCCTATTGAAGACCATTCAGTGGCCATATTGAGCTCAAATTTGAACAATGCATTCCTTGAGCTAGGGCCTTCATGCTGGTGATCTTAGTTTATTTTTTTCAGCTACGGGAGACCAGAGCCCATTTTTAGGCCTGGTTTCCCAACCCGATTCAAAATTCAAAATATGGCTCTTGCTCTTTATATTTTAATCCTTAGAAACTTAATTTGATAATTTCGGGTGATTTCAGTTGGGTTTAGAGCTATGGGTCTGTGTTGCATGCAATATGAGAAATTTTGCTCGCGCCCAGGTAGGCTAGGTTTTACTTTTCTTATAGAATGGGCTACTGTATTTTTTCTTGATGATATGGCTAGCTGTGTGGGTGATTTTTTAGGTTGATTGCCTCGATTATTATTCTTTTTTTCTTTCAGGCATTCTCATAGAGGGACGTAGATGGTGTAGGTTATATGTGATTGTCTTGTTCTTGCCGGGGGAAGCTTCGGACCTTTTTGCTATGTTTGAGCCCTTATGTCGAGTAAGTGAGATGATTTCTTAGCTGGTGTCCTTTGCCCGATCTTAGTGAGGTTGGCATTGAGGTTCAGGGTCCCTATGTTTCTGTATGGTTTTGGCACTAAGGGTCAGGGACCCCATAATTTGGTATGGTTTGGCACTAAGGGTGAAAGACCCTATGAATTTGTATGGTTTGGTACTAAGGGTCAAGGAATCTAGGGATTTGGTACTAGTAAGTATTGATCAGATTACTTTTCATCCGCCCATGCATTCATTCTCATAATTGTGTGTGCTCACTGGGATTAAGGGGGAGTTATGTGGGTTTGTTGTGCTATTTGTGATCACAAATAGTATGGGGTGTCAGGTAGGGTTTTGTGTGTTTATTTCCTGTTCTTCACTTAGTTGCACTAATTCTTTGCTTATTTTATGTGTCATATATTTATGGTCACATAAGTATTGGCTCTTAACTGGAGTCCATGTAT
This sequence comes from Withania somnifera, assembly GCA_039654485.1. Lineage (NCBI taxonomy): Eukaryota > Viridiplantae > Streptophyta > Magnoliopsida > Solanales > Solanaceae > Withania > Withania somnifera. Next base: position 7,475 of record JBDJHY010226690.1, read on the forward strand.
GCTCCCTTGACTTCAGTTTCAGGCTGTACAAGCAGTGGTTAGTGCCCTTATGGGATGACCGTATTTATGATTTTCTATTTAGTTCATTACATAGATCTCGTTGATAGTTGTTAAACTTTGACTCTTTTATGCTTCTTGTATTAATAGTTAGCTTGTTTCTGCTTTCTTATTATCATTGACTTGTTTTACTTTCCTTACTATTTCTTACTTGCACTCTATTCTAGCTTGGTAGGCCTATGATACCTTATGCCTACCTGTGCCGGTACTCATGCTGTACTTCAGTACTATTTTCATAGTGCAGATACAAGTAGGGGTTATCGGAGACACCGAGGTTGTGCAGAGTAGGCACGACTGATTGTAGAGACTACAGTGAACTTTACAATTCAAGCTGATTGTGGCTTCCTTAATTCCCAACCTACTTTATTTTTTCCATAGCAAGCTCTTTGTAGTGTTACTTTTGTAGGAGTTACTTTGTATATTTCATCTTTTTCATACTCTATGTAGTATCTCCATGTTCCATTTATGCCAGGTTATTGGTTGCTTATATATTTCAATTTGGTTCCTTTATTATATATATTGGCTTATGTTTTCACTAGTTTTGTTATTCTTGATTGTCTATGGACCATTGCGAGTAACTCTGGGATATAGGGTTTAGCTTTTCTATCGAAGGGTTTGTAAATGCCATCATGACCTGAATTTTTGGTCGTGATAGAGTAGTATCAGATTCTAGGTTCGCCAATTTCTTAAGCATTGGATCAAGTACCTAGTAGAGTCCTGTGGATCGGTGAGTAGATGTATCCATCCATTCTTTGGTAGGCTAAAGGGTGACTTAGGAAACACTATAATCTATAGAACCGTATCATGTGCTGATATTCATAACATTTTTAGGAATTTACTTTGGCTTCAATATTTTGCAGATTATGCATAAAGAGGATCTTCCGTAGATCAGGACCCTTCCCAATAGGTTAGTATGGGGTGGGGGATGATGCTCCATCGATTGTTATTTCTGTAGCTACTTCACAGTAGCAGGAAACTCCTCCGCCACCAATATTATTAGCACAACCACCGCCTGCTGTAATCAAAGATTTATTATGGCAGATGCTACAGTTGCTAGACAGCACAACAATAGACAAACCAAAGTTTTCTACTAAGGGAGCGGTATAGGGTGCAACATCTCCCTTAGTATTCATATCCTAAGCACCAGTATATCCAGTGCCACCGACTACTTCATTCCAGACTACTACCATTGCTCCTATACTAATATCGGCACCAGTTCCTGCCTTACTGGCATTAGAGGTACAAAAGATGTTAGACCATTTCCTGCGGATTGCCCCCACAAGATTTTTGGGAGCCCAAGGGTAGGACCCATGAGTTTTTTGTTGTCTATGAGGAGAGTATTCGGACACTAGATCTATTGGACTCGCATGGGGTGGATTTTACCTCATATCTGCTAGATGGTGCCACCAGTCAGTGCTGGCGAGTATTTAGGATTGCAGACCATCAATGTCTGCCCTACTATCTTGGGGACAGTTTAGGGAGGCCTTCATAGCCCGTGAGGCATTGTGAGCTCAGTTTGGGGGTTTTCCACAGGGCTTTATGATTATTCTTGAATACGAGGCCTATTTTATTAATCTGCCTAGGCTTTCTGGTAACTTTCTACCTCTAGAGGAGGAAAGTATTTGCTACTTTGAATTTGGGCTGATATTGGACCTGCAGAATCAGGTTGAGTGGTTGTTTGTGCTGCAAGTTCCTTCTTGGATGTTTCAGACCATGCCTGCAACATGGAAACTTTAGCTCGCCAGGCCCACTTGGGCAGGGAGAAAAGACATCACCATTAGGGTGTGTTTTCAAGGTCTAGATTTGGGGCCGTGATTTTAGCAGAGGCTTCTAGACTGGTCATCGATATCAGGCTTCACTTCAAAATTCTTAAAATGGTTTGGGTAGTAAGATCGTCAGGGGCCTAATTTTAGGGTTGTGGGACAATTTGATGGTTTGTGTAGTCAGAAAAGAGGTGGGAGTGGTTGTTGTGAGTATGGAGGGACTAGACAGTTTTCTAGGTACCGCCTCAGGGTTCCTAGGGGATGTTTCAAGATTGGAACCAGGGCCACTCTACCAGAGATTTTCCATGGTGTAGGACCACGTAAGGTGAAGGTGTGTCTGCCTAGCCGCTTCAAATAGTGCCACTGTTCAGAAGTAGCTTGCCAGCCGCTCGAGGATCTGTGGAGGATTTTGGGGAGCATGGGGTAGAGGCAGTGGAGCATGAGGAACACTTGAGGGTTGTGTTGCATACTTTGAGGATTGATCGGCTATTCTCTAAGTTATTAAAGTGTGAGTTTTTTCTAGTAAACACTTTATTTCTAGGCGACTTTGGTGTCTGGTGCCGGAATTAGTGTTGATCTGGCTAAGGTGGCCACAGTGTGTGATTGCCTCGACCTACCTCTATCACAAATATCAGTAAATTTCTTTGTTAGCTGGGTATTATCATTGATTTGTTCAGGGTTTCTCTTTTATTGCAATATCATTGTCTAGACTGATATGGAAGGATGTACCCTCAAAGTGGTCAGTTGAGTTTGGGTCCAGCTTTTTTAGGCTGAAGGAGTTACTGACTACCGATCTAGTTCTTGAATTGACAATTGAGGGTCAGCCGTATGCTATGTATTATGATTCTTCCAGTGATGGTCTAGGTTGTGTTCTAATGTAGAAGGGTCATGTCTAGGTTATGCTTCAAGGGAAACTAAAGGATCATGAGTGCAACTACCCTACCCATGACTTGGAGTTGGCGATGGAAGTTTTCATGCTAAAGATGTGTATGCGTTACTTATATGGGGTCCATTATGGGATTTTCTCTAATCACTAACTTGTAGTATATTAGGAGTTAGTGTGAGCTTAACTTAAGACAGTAAAGGTGGGTTGAACTCCTAAAGGACTACGATTTGAGCATTCATTACTATCCAGGAAAGGTTAATGTGTTTGTTGATGCCTTGATCCAGAAGGTGGTGAGTATTGGTAAGCTAACTTCAGTTTTTGTTTTTGAGCGGCCGTTGGATCAGGACTTTAGGTCCTTAGCTAACTCGATGGTTAGATTGGATCTTTCAGTGCATGAGTAGGTTTTTTCCCACATTGAGTCTTGATTGTCTTTGATAGATCAGATTTGATAGTGCAAGTACGAGGACCCATGTTCAATTCAAATGAGAAAGGGAGTTCTGTTGGGTGATTTTTGTTGGGCATCGTTAGATTATGATGGTATATTGTGGGTTCATGGAATTCTATCCATTTTGGGAGTAGGTGACTTGACCCAAATTTTGTTGCATGAGGCTCACTAATCTAAGTATTCTATTCACCCATGTACTGCAAGGATGTACCATGATTTGAAACAGCATTATTGGTGGCAGGGTATGGGGAGATCTATATCTTCTTTTATGTGTTGGTGTTTGAGCTGTCATTTAGTAAAGTTCAAACACCGGAGACTGGGTGGAGAGATAAAGAGACTCCCTAGTCTTGAGTTGAAGTGGGAACGAATCCTTATTGACTTTGTTTAAGGGCTTCCATGCACCTCTAGAGGCCAAGATTACATTTGGGTCATTGTTGATAAATTGACCAAGTTAACCCACTTCCTACCGACGTA
>JBDJHY010226710.1:0-20675 GCA_039654485.1 Withania somnifera
TTTCAAGTGTGTTTACTACAAATTCAATCTCGAGTTCAATTGTTTCAAAACTAAAACTTCAAAATTAGAAAACTGATAATCAGGCAAATGAGCTATTATGCCACCAAACTACATGTCCCATCAAGTCACAAATGACTTGGGGTAGCTAACTGATTACTCTAAACATTAAAGGAGTAGAAAGTAAGATAATGAACAAACACGACATTACAACTCATTTAATGATCGGGGCATCGGAGGGGAAATCTTACTATTGCACTAGCTCCAGAATGCCTATTTTATGTTAGGAAGCATATTGGTTCACTTTTTGAACAATCTGACACAATTTTGAGTTATTTTATGGATTTTTGGATTAAGAGTTTAGTTTTTCAAAATTTCTCTAAAATGACCTAGTATCCGACTTTTGATTTCACCATTGAGTCCAGAATATCATTTCAGGTATACCTTTATATCTTATTTGTATATATTGGACACCAAGAACCTTTTGTATGGTCTTCAAATAATTATGCAAAAGCCATCTTACGCATGGTGAAGATCTATGTTTCTCTTCACGATTGCGAAGATCAGCTTTTTTACACATCACAATTGTAAATATGTCTCATACGATAGAAACAACTAGTTTCCTCACTCTTCAAGATCGTAAGCTTCATCATCACAATCTTGATAAACTTAATATCCCAGTGTCACGATCTCAATACCTTACAATTTGATTGTGAAGGCCAACTACCTGACAGTATTATATCTTCAATCCTCAAATATTCATGAATAATTCTCATATATTTCTTATTCTATAACTCTCTAAACCTTGTACAATTATTATTAACCTTTATTAAAGGTGGGTGAAGTCTTTCAAGGATCGATTCTTGTTGTTTTAATCATTTTTACTAGTTATGCCTTGTAAACTCCATTAAAAATGGTTAAGTTTCAACTATCAATTCTATTTTGGTTAAAGATTTCAAATCTTTTGAAATTTTATAAGTTTAGCTAAGTTATAACTTCACTTTGTTCTTGGACTCGTATCATTACTCGTATTTGGATTTCGGTGTACATTATCGGTATCTAATTATCCCGTTGAATTAATGTAAACTTTTTAAAGTTGTACATGATATTTCTCTTCTTTATTTTTAGAGCACTTGCTCCTGTTGATGCTAGGAACTCCATAGAGAAGGTTGCTTTTGGGTCTCATTAGCTTGTCCTGTGGAGGCTGTTTTTGGATGAATTTTTTTCCTATCTAGAAATATAGAGTAATTTATATCATTCGATTTTTCCCTACATATTAATTTATTACTTTTCAAATTTTAGGAATTTTTTAGGATGTTAGACATTAGAAGAGCAATTCTTCGTGTGTTTCAGCACGGCATTTGCCGGACAATAGATAGGATCTTGTGTTTATCAGGATATATATCTTATGTATATGCTTAATAACATCCATAGGTTGGGATCACTAGTTCAACATCGTGACCTTTTTCATCTTCTTATATTCTACTTTATCTCTTTCTTTCTTATGGCGATTGGTGTAATACGATGCCTTTAACCTAGTATTTTGTTTGTGATGGCCACTTTGTTATTCTATTGCATATTTTTCTGCCTTCATACAATGCGAGAATCATATGTTTCAGCATGTGAGAGTGCATGTGGGGCCATGGGCCGATTAACGCCATTTTTTTAAAAACTATTTGGACTTGGAGGCTTATTTTCGTATATAATGACCAAAATGTCTAAATAATAAAAATGGGATTTTCTTCATAATATTAATGAAATCAATATATTTTTAACTGTTTTAGACTCGACTCCTTGTTGAGCACCCGGTACTACCTTTTCTACTTCTTCTAGATAGGTTTCATAACTGGCACTGGGTAATATTATTTACTACTACTACAACTGACACTTTATTCTGACTTTGTTCGGTAGTGAGTACAGCCGTTGGAACTTGAATCCTACTTTGATCGAAAGTGATTTCAACCTTCATATACTTATAATGATGATCGGTGCGAGACCTTTTTCCACTGTGATATTGAGGCATTGTATACCATGGATGTTTGAGATTATGGCACAGTAATACTATTATATCAAGGCATTAGATGCCAAGACATGAGTGATGTGAGCTTTCTTGAGGCTCTTCGATATTATTATGTAGGGTTACTTGTGATTCTAGAGATTCTGCATGTAGTTGGTATACCTCCATAGACCCTTCCGATTGGGGATAGACAAAAAAAGTTAAGGGGTATGAAGTGGTGTAAAAGGATTTGTTACGGGTACCTAAGGAGGAGCGTACAGAGGAACTATTGCATTACTTTTATGTGTTACTATACTGCACTTTGTTGTTTAGTGTAACCTTATAGTTCGGTGATGCCGATGAGTGAGCATGTATTTGGTTTACTTTTCTACTTTTATAGGGTATGTAAGGGTAATACTTGTTGTTACTACATCTTTTGTTTCTTAGTGTTTTTTATAGTTCTTATTTACCAATAATCCTTATCTAGTGGGGCTATTTGTGCATGTCACTACTAGTTGTATCGGATCCATCCTTTCTTTAGGTTACCGGTACACCTTTTGATTAAAGTTAGTGTCCTTTGCTATGTATCTTATCTTATGCAATTAGTGTTATTTTGGTATTGTATTCAGGATCACGGTACACCCTTCTATTATGCCCTATGATCCTACTATATGATTTAGCTAGCTTTATTTGTGCACTCTCTATTTTTTTTACTTCAATATGAGTAGATAAGCTCTTATTTTATCTTGTATCTTTCGTGACATACTTTCTTTCTAATCCCGAAGCCTGTTCTATGTTATTTCTTTTTGTTCTATGTTGTTGTTGACCTCAAAGTCTAATAGATACTTGTACTTAAGCTACATTTTTATGTCTTCTTGGATGTAGATACAGGTGTGAGTTATCGCAAACTTTGAAGTTCATGCCATCTAGCTGACCTTAGAGGTACATGTTAAGCTCAAGGCATCGATAGTTACCTACATCTCTTCTATTTTTTAATATTATGCACTTGTAGTAGCTTATGTATTAATTGATATCAGATTTTGAAAGGGTTTTATTAACTTTACGATATTGTGTTGCCTTTATATTTCCATATTCCTAATATTATTTATACTTTAATGTAATTGTGTGAATCTTACTTATTGTCAAAGCCCATTGATTACGACTCTGGGATACATGTTTAGTTTTCCTATTGAGTGGTTATCAGGTGCCATCCGGATTTTAGAAATTAGGTCATGATATCTTTTTATAAGAGCCTAGGTTTCGAATGGTGTCAGTGTTATAGGAGCAAGTGTGTACTTAGAGCCTCGAATTGGTATGATAATATTCGTATCTTATCTTCAAGAGGATACAGTGCCATTTTACGAATTGACATTCTTTCTTGATTCAAAACTGTATGTTTTATCCTTGGTGGTTATTAAAACATCTTCTAAAATCTAATATGTTCGCAGTAATTTTTTCATATAGGGTCTTTTTTAGGTCTTCAGCATGAAAGACAAATCATTATAAACTAGTAGCAATGTCTCCATTGAGGGGTCAAGGTAGGGACCGATCCGGAGGTGGAATACATGTTAGAAACTCTACACCAGATATACTTTTGGGAATTGTTATTATGCCAACTCTTTCCACAAGCAATGAATCATTTTAGTTTAAGAATCTAGTAGACATAGGGTCACCTTCGCAGCTAGTTGGGTTGACATCCACACAAATTCTAAGATGTTTTTGTTGAGATGAAGAGGAAAGTTGGCGGCGTGCCATTTGTGAGGTTATTCTATAGTATGGGGAGTAGTTCTTAGGCGCAAGACGAGTTTAGGAATTTACAGTAGGGCTAGGTGATAGTTGCCTAGTATGAGGTTTGAATCTATGAGTTTTTCAAGCATATAATAGTGGTTTTTCCTACTTTTCAGGATAGGTCACAAAGGTTCAGTTATGGATTGATATTGATTCTCAAATTTGCAATAGAGCTATTAGAAGTATAGCTATATCCTTTTCTCCAACTAGTCAGTCGTGAGAGATTTATGGAGATTCTATGTTGGGAGTCCTACGGAGGTATTTATCAGGGGCCTCTCCCCATGATTTGTTTGAGTGAATCCACATTAGGAGGTGTAGGTCAGCCTGGAAGGACATTTCAAGAAGTATTTTCGGTGGTTCAGACATCATCACAGATAGTTAAGATAAAATCACAGGTAGTTTATATAGTAATACAGACTTTACGAGAAGTTAAGCTACATGCAATGTTTTAGAGTTCTAAGCAGATTACATAGTGTGTTCTTACTTGGGTTTCAAGTCGGGATGACTATCCTGGTGTGACAAGGGTCTTTTGGAAGTGTAGGAAGTTCGGGTTATTCCTTGAATTTGTTAATTTCAATCATTATATTGGGGATTTCCGCCAGGGCTACCCGTGCTATGAGTGTGGAGTTGTAGGTCATTGTGGTAGAGAGTGCCCCTAATGAGGGGTAGCATATTTTCTTGGTAGTAGTACTGCCAGTGGCACAGAATATTCAGAGATGATACTCAATGTGGTAAGGTAGGGGTTGGGGTCATTTTCTAGTAACTAGTGATCAGGCTACGTTTGATATTGCTTCCACCATTGTTGAGAAGAAGTTATGGAGGCGTAATTAAAGGTTTGATTTCACCTTACGTTAGTTGCTTCAACCTTTATTAAAGGGTTTTGTAGCTTTCTTCTACCTATCGTCTTATTCTATTAAACCCTATTTCTCTTATTGCCTAGTGAGCCATGGATTGGTGACTATTAGTTGCTACTTTATAGCTAGGTTTAAGTAGTTTATTTTGATTCTAGACCTAGTTGGGTAGGTTACTGAGAGGATTGAACTTTGTTATGGAATATCTATGCTAGGCCTGGATTTCCATAGTTGAGGGAGTTTTTTGGTACCTGGGTTATTTTTTTTTTTTTTTTGCATTAATGTTGCAGTTCTTGTCATTGATGGGTTACCCGTTTTCTATGTATTGTTCTCAGTGGTTTTAACATGACTACTAATTTATCCATGCCTTGAAGTACCTCAATTTTGTGGAAAGATTCAATAGCCATTTGGGATCATCTCTCACCTTTTCATTAGAAAGTGATGTCTCATACCACTTGGTGTAACTAGGAAATAGTTATGATGTTAGGTTCCGTGTTTTTCTAGTTTCTTTACTTCCTATATGTTGTCTTGTACTAGTTTACATGTTTATCGACCACCCACTTAAGCATGAGTTATTCATATCCGTTGAGTTCGATCCTCGATTTGATTTTTTTTTTTATTTTCATGACTTAATTTAGTATTTGTTGATTTTCTTAGTCTAGGGAGTTGTGGGATATGATGTGTATCTATCGGAATATCACGGGACGTGTATTTGTGTGAGTTCCTTGCAACTTTTTCCTTTATTTTAGTACTGTATTAGGGATATAATTCCTAATTTAGACATCGTGGTTGTTCAGTGATCTGATAGTGGCTAGTCATCCTTGATTCGGTTGGTGTAAAGTTTGCGGTGTATTTTTTAGCTTTGTCACAAAAAATCATAACGGGTACTAAAATGGGTACATTGGTTGTGATAATTCAAGTATGGTTGTATGGTGCAGTGGTAGAGTAGGATGTATGGACGATTTAAAAATCTATATACGACAGAAGTTGTCTTTTGTATTCAGAGATTGTGGTATTATGTGTTGGTTCTATGCCTTTGGTAAGCATGTAAAAGGGGTTCTTTTATGTATGATTTCAAATTTGTGCATGCTGGAGAAAAGACCCTTATAGGTGATTTTTTTTTTTAATTATTCCTTTGTGACAACACAGCATCTTATGAGTGTTTTGTGGTAGGATTGGTTCCTTTGTTGGTTGCCATAATTTGTTAGGTGTCCAAGCATGCATGATGCGAGATCACAAGTTTTGAACATAGCAAGTCTATATTGGGATTAGATCAATCGTGTATCTCTGACTCGGGTTGGTAATGGATTATTTTAGTGTAAATGAGGGATCTTGATCATCGGTTGGGCTTGTAACACTTCTCCTAATTGGGTTAGGTTGGTGCAGATGATATGATATGCTTTAGTATGGAGTGTTTTGGGACTTGATCTTCTGCAGGATCTACTAGGTTCACGTGGAAGTTATCATTCATCGGCAGGACAAACAACATCCCCTCCGAGTCGGGATAATTTTATCGTTACCTAGCTGATAGAATTAGTTAAAGGGACCTTTGAGCCAAGCTAGGTTGTATGGTAGGATATTTAATAGGGTTCCTTAGTATGGTTTCTATAGTGTGTTAAATTCAACGTTATTCTTGCAGTACTTGAATTTAGTCTTGTCCTCGATAAGGATTCCATATTTTTCGTCAAGACTTAGGTGGTGAAAGGTAAAGATTAATGTGTTAGCACTGATAGTAGGATCGGTTTGTCGATGATTTAGTGTTGAGAGATATCCTAAATTAATTGGGTTATGATTGGGGTCTCTTAGTATAGTCAGTTATTATTGATCTCTATTAGTTGAGGTAGGCGATTATTCGAATCGAAGGAAGGTTGGAATCACGGTTACCTAAGGATTTGTGGATTGATTTTTGAAGGTTCTAAGCAGCAAGAGAAGGATTTTTTAGCATCGTAAAAGACATTTTCTTTTAACCTCTACCCATATTATGTGCGAATCAGGTACAGTCATAGTACAATGGCTTGTTATAGTGTGACGAGGAATTACAGTTAATTTGTAGATATTATGAGTTTTTTCGGCCCATTTAGCGAGTTGCTAATAGTTAAAAGATTAACTGCTCCTGGGATTGTTGTCGTTATTTTGGTTAGATCTTTTTATTTCTATCAAGTTATCTCCCTTTAAAGTCTTAAATATGTCATTGAAGTTTTATTTTTTTTGAGAGTTGGTCAAGTGATGTGACTAGACCATGGGCATTGGGGTTCTAAGAAGTTCTGAGATTGTGATTAAATTTTGCAACTTAAGGACTGGCTATGTTGATTGACCTTTATTAGAGTTAATCCTTCAATTTCTTCTCTTGAAGAAATCATGGTATTGTTGATAAAGAGCCTTTTGGTGTTCCACGAGGCAGTGGTTCGACTTCTATTTTAATATGGTTCTTGAGAAATTTGTGACCTACCCAAGGTGGTATGCTAAAAGATTGTGGTCATCAGTTGATTTGTGGTTAGCTCCATAGAAACATCTTTGTGTTGAGAATATTATCTTGGATGTTTGTGTAGGTTTTGCAGAGTTTGGTATTCCTATTTGGGGTCTTCTTTTCTCGATTCTAACTTTCTGGAACAAAAGTTCTTTTTAGTAGTGGGTGATGTAATGACCCTTACGGGCATTCCTATACAGCACATGTTTTCTTGGTCTTTAAATTATTCCAGTAGCTATCCCAAGTCATTTATAACCTGATGGGATCGGTAGTTTTAATCTCTGGAGGTTTTGTTAAGAGTTATCTCAACTCACCTATTTTAGAGCTTGAACTTAGTTACTCGTTAAATTTAGAAACATTCCTCTAGATAAGCTTGGAGTTAATTTCTCTAAAAGTTTCATCGGCTTTGAAATATTGAATTTTCTCTTAGTGGATCCTTCATCTGATTCTATGGAATTTCAATGCGAGTTTATCTAATTTCGGGAGATACCCGATTATGTAGGCATTCAGTGAGATTTCTAGTTAGTTTGTTAATATGAGGAAGTTTTGTCTTATGAGTTGACTTGGTAAACATTTTACTGAAACGACCTTGTATTAGAATTACAATTGCTCAGTTGGGTCTGGATTGTCTTTTTGGTTATGTACGCATATCTTTTTTTCATACATCGGACACCAAACACATTCTGAGTGGTCTGCAAACTATGCAAAAGCCATATTACACGTGGTGAAGCTCTATGTTTCTCTTCCCGATAATAAAGGTGAGTCACATAATCGCGAAGGTCAGCCTTCTTACATATATTCGAAAGACACCTCACATGATCGTGATGCCTATTTTCCTCACTGTTCGTGAGTTTACCCATCACAATTACGATTAACTAAAAACCCAGTGTTTCGATTGCAATATCTTTTCATGCGGTTGCAAAGGATGAGTACCTGATAGTATTATATGTTCAAACCTCGAATATTCATGCATAATTCTCACATATTTATCAGTCTATAGCTCTTTAAACCTTGTGAAAAAATATTTTCAACCTTGATCAAGGGTTGAGGAAGTCTTTCCTTGCTCAATTCTCATTTTTTCCGTCATTTTTTTCAAGATCCATTAGGTAAACTCCAGTAAAATGGTTAATTTTCCACCATCAATTCCTCTTTGATCAAGATTTTGAATCCTTGGAAATTCTTTAAATTTAGCTGAGTTTTGGCTTCACTTGGTTCTTCGACTCGTATCATTCCTCGTATTTGCCTTATAATGCACATATCGGTATGTAATTCTCTAGTTTAATCAATTTAAACTTTTGTAAGTTTAACATAATATCTCTCTTCTTCACTTTAAAAGCACGCGTTCCTGGTGATGCAGGAACTCTATGTCAAAGTTTGTTTTTGGGTGCCGTTTGCTGGTACCGTGGGGCCGTTTTAGGCACAATATTTTTCCTAGTCTGGAATATATTGTAATTTATATCATTGGAGTTGTTTTGATGTGTTAAATCATTATTTTTCCAAGTTCAGGAGTTTTTGAGGATGTTAAATATTAGACAAACTGGTCTTCGTGCATTGCAGGGCGGCATTTGTCGGACGATAGGTCGGATCCTTGGGTTTACTCAAGATACATAACTTATGTATATGTTGAATAGCATCCGTTGGTTGGGATTACTTGGTTGACACCGTGACGTTTGTCATATTCTTCTATTATACTTCATCTCCTACTTTCTGATAGAACTTGGAGTAATACGATGGCTTTGACCTAGTATTGGCCTTGTGTTCGCCTTAGGGTGACTCGGAAGTAGTAGAATTCTAATGCATGATTTGGCTTTTGGATTTTGCTGTTGGATTTTTGATTTTGTCTTATGCTGCTAGCTGTTGCTTAGTTGGGCCAGGGTAGGGCCTAAGTTAGTTGTAGTAATTTCCTATGTGTTCATATCTCATTTGCGTATATCTAACTGTAAACACATTTTTAGTGATGTTAGGTGCATTATAAAAAAAATCCAAGTTTTGTTGTAAAAATTAAACATAGTCTAGGTCCATGTTTCTCTTTGCGATCACGGTGGTCAGTCTAGCATTTGCGAAGTTCAGCATTCTTACCTATAGTGATCACGAAGATGCTTTATGTTATTGCGAATCCCAGTTTCCTCACCCTTCATGATAGCGGGCTTCTCCATTGTGATCACCATAAACTAGAAAGTCCAGCCTCGCGATCGCAATATCTTGCCACGCTATTGTGATAAATAACTACCTGGAAGTATTTATATGTTCTAACCTAGAATGTTCATCAACATTTCTCACATATTTCTCAGTTTGTATCTCTCTAACCCATGTAAAAATTGATTGTAATACTTGATCAAGGATGAGGGAAGTCTTTATTAGCTTGATTCTAGTTGTTTTTGTTATTTTTAGTAAGTTCCACCTTATAAGATCCATTAAAATGCTAAAGTTTCCACCATCAATGCCTCTTTTGATCATGAGTTCTAATCCTAGTAAATTCTCTAAATTCAACTGAGTTGTGACTTCACTTGGTGGTCAAACTCATATAATTCATTATAGTTGGATTTTTTGTGTGTATTTTGGTACGTAATTATCTCATTGAATTAGTGTAAACTTATGCAAAGTTTTCCATATTAATTTTCTTTTTCTCTAGGGATATTGTATAATCACTAGCACTTGAGTTTGACTTTGCTGGACAGTGAGTACAACCTTTTTATACTTATCATACTAGGTGGGTTAAGGACCTTGTTTCGATTGAGAATTTAACTCATTGAATACAGTGAGTTACTGGGATTATGGTACAGTGAAACTATTATATAAAGTCATGATTCTCCCCGAGGCTTCCCAATAATATTACGATAGGCTTATTTTGAGGCTGGAGATTCTTTATACAGTTGACACACCTTTACCCTGCCAATCCAGGGATGGAAACACAGGAGGAGGAATCTGTAGTGGAGTAGAGAATTCAATCGAAAATCCCTTCCATGGGTCCTGCCTGCTAGGCCTATGGTTACTGGAGAAGGAGCATACATAGGAACTGTTGCATCACTTTGTCTATGTTACTTTTATGCACTTATTTGTTCAATCCACCCCTGATAGTATGGCGATGTCGACTAGTGAGCGTGTTTTCGGTATTCTTCAACTTTTCTGTAGGTATAGGTAGGTTATTCTTTTTGTTTCTACTTCTTATGTTTTAGTGTTAGCTATAGTTTTTGTTTACTGTACATCCTTATCTAGTGGGCCTATTTATGTATTACACTACTTGTGTATTCGTTCCATCCCTATCATAAGGTTACCAGTACAATGCCTGATTCCCCTTAGTATCCACTAATATCTATCTTTAATTATAGTGTTATTTTTATTTCTAGATAGCAGTTAGTATCCTGGGTACATCCTTATACACGCTGCTATGATCCTGCTCTGTGATTTTGCTAGATGTATTTGTGAACTATCTACTTTCTTGCTTCTATCATAGTATCTATCTTATTGTGTTATAATGGTTCTTGTGTGACGTAATAGTTTTCAATTCCTTCTATTTACTGTTGTTAAAAATTTTATGTGCATGGTAGGCCCTAAAACCCTACTAGGTTCGTGTTGCTTTGGCAAGTTGTACTCAAGTTATACTTCTGCGTCTTCTTGGATGAAGATACTGGTGTCAGTTATTTCTATTAAAATTATTGGGTTGTTATAGTCTGATGAGGAATTGCAGTTGATTTGTAGATATTGGGAGTTTTTTAAACCCATTTAGAGAGTTGCTAGTGTTTTGAAGATTTGTTGCTCATGGGTTGTCATCTTCTATTTTATCAAATTTTGTCACGACCCAAAATTCAGGCAATAATGGCATCTGCAACTCTCCTATAGACAAGATTAACCCTACATCCCGGGGCTACACATAATTGTATATAAACCATCAAAACATCCAAGAAAGCAGAAAATGGAATGAACAATACCTAAAAGAACAGAAGCTAGAAAGAATACATGCATAACCCAAATCCCAAAACCTAGCGTCGATTGCATATGGAACTACAATACAGAATATCCTAAAGATAGAAAAACAAAGTAACTCCTACAAAAGATAATACAGCACAAGGTCTGCCGTAGATAAAATACAACAAGCCGAATTCAAGGAAACCACGGTTGTCTCGGATGGCAAAAGTTACTGTAATCTATGCAATCAGCTGAATCTACTCCGTAGGATAACAATGCGTCTTATAACCCCTGGTGTGATCTGCACCATGAAAAAGGAACAGAAGTGCAGCATGAGTACCAACAAGGTACCTAGTAGGCATCATTGGCCGAATAGACTAAATTAAAATGTGATAAATAAAGGTGACGAAGAAAAATAGGTCTATAATAGTAGAGAAACAATAAGTCTAATAGAGAAGAAGAAAGGTATGATACCAGCAGTGTAAGTAAAATCTACAAAAACTAAACATGGTGAACATAGACCACAATGAAGAGCACCTGAAAACTCAAAGAGGAAGTAAGGGAACATACCTGTGCTCTAGCTCAACAAAACCCTGCTAATTAAAATGTTATATATTCATTTACAATGAATAAAGATTGAATAGTATGATAGAGCTAAGTAAGGAGCAAATAACCAGCCAACCAATAATATAGGAGTCTTAAGACAAAATCACAACAATAATACAAATAATGATGGAAACGAAAAGTAAACAAATTCTAGGATCGGCCAACGGCCACCAACAAAGAACTAATCTCACCATACATGTCGCACAATAGCTAGAATAATTCCCAAGGTCTATGGCCTCCAAATGGTGAGGATATCAACAAAGATACAATGATCAACCTAAAAACCCAGTCCACACCATTATCTATATCAGAAGCTATAACAATAACCCAATATGAAAAATACATAAATAAATGTAGCCTACCTAGAACCCTATGAAAATCCCCAAAGTAAGCTCCAACACACCTGATATCAACTGAAACTATTCAATTACGAATTTAGGGAAAAATATAAAGAATGAGATGCATGTTGCAATTAGCAACCTAGGTAGAAAAGTAGGGAACATGGTCCAAAAAATTAAACTAACTATATAGTGCAAAGCCCAAACTTGGGAGACACATGGTCTAAATTTTAGCTTAAGGAGATACAAATCAAAGGATAAAATAAGGATTAAAGTAATGAAATAAAAATATTTTACATAACAAAACAAAAATGGAAAGAATGAGAAATACTCAGAGAAACTAGTACCACGAACTCCTACGATTAACACGTAACACCCTGCAACTCCCCTCGGCTTGAAACCCTCAAAAACCAGCTAACGCCATAACCAAAAACACTAAAATTAAATAGAAAATTGTTGGGAGATGAAGGGGAAACCCCCTATTTATAAACTGCACAGGACGCTGTGGCGCCCTTTAGGCCACTGGAAACCCTGCCAGGGCAGCCCCCTAGGTGTTGGGGCTACCTTTCCATTAAGGCCAAGGGCCCGCACGTGCGGTCTGTGACCTGTGGTATACTTTCCAAACTAGGAAAACACTGAGGAGTCTAAAAAGAGCATCTGAGTCTAATTCTAGCAAACCAAAAGTGCATTTTGGGTGGAAAACATAGTACAGACTCAAAGGAAATGACAGAATGACCAACTGAGGTTGTTAAGCAAAAAGACTCCAAACTCAAAAGGATCAAAAGAAGCTAAACTGAGGAATTTTAAGAAACCAACTCAAAATGAGTCGGGACACCCCAGGTAGTGAACCAATGACTCAACTAGCCCAAAATTGACATTTCAAATTTGATGGAATTGTCGGAATCTCAATTCAACACTCCAGTTACAAAAAGACCACCCAGGCCCCAAAATGAGCTTTAGTTGGGCTGAATTTCCCCAAAGAAACCCAAACCCAAAATAGAAAGCCAGGACACAAACTTAGGTCTACCTAGACAAAAGTCAGCATTCTAGAGCGAATGGAACTGTTGAAATTTGATTCGTAGAAACTTTACAACTATTTCACTCTTGAGTTCTACTATTTCAAAACTGAATCTTCAAAATAGTAAAACTTAGATATCGAGCAAACGAGACTCCAGGGTACCGAGCTGTTGGTCCTAGCAAATTATAAATGACATGGGGCAACTACAAAACAACTCTAAGCACATGAAAGGATGGAAAATAAGGAAATAACTGGATGGGTCATTACAACATCCACCACTAACAAGGACTTTCATCCTCGATAGTCAAGAAAAGAGTACTATATTGATGCTCAAACAGATTTTGAAACTGGGCCCATATATCACGCTCTCTCTCAAAGGTAGCCTCCTCGACTGGTTGATGTGCCCAATGAACATTCAATACAGAAATCTCCCTAGACTTGAGCTATCTCACATCTCTGTCTATTTTAGCCCCAGGCTCCTCAATATAAGTCAAGGTATCATCAATCTGCAAAACCTCTTGACGAAGGACATGGAACAGGTCTGGTACATAGCAGAGGAGCATCGATATGTGAAAAACTAGATGAAATATAGCTAACTCAAATGGCAAAGAATGTCTATAGGAAACCTCTCCAACATTCTATATGATCTTATACGGCCCAATAAACCGGGCAATAAGATTTGCTCGCCTACAAAACCTCATAACTCCGTTCGTATGAGAGACTCTAAGGAAGACCAAGTCGCCAACACTAAACTTAAGAAGCCAAAGCCTATGATCCGTGTAGGACTTTTGCCTACTCTGGGCTGCCCATAGCCTTTCTTGAATAAGTCTGACCTAATATGTAGTATCGTCGAGCCAATCAAGACTATAGAGTAGACCCTATCAACCACTAAACCAACCAATAGGCAATATGCGATGCCTGCCATTTCAAAGCCTCAAACTTTGCCATCTAGATACTAGAGTGGTAGTTGTTGTTATATGAAAACTCTGCCAAGGGTAAGTGCCTCTCCTAACTACCTCGAATGTCAAAAACACAAGCATACAACATATCATTAAGTACCAGAATGGTCCTCTCGGATTGTCCATTCGTCTGTGGGTGGAATGTTGTACTCAAATCAACCTCTTAGCCTAACTCTCTATGAATCAATCTCCAAAACCATAAGGTTAACTATTTACACTGATCAAATATGATAGATATCAGTACCCCATGAAGTCTAAATATCTCATGGATATATAAATCATCCAACCAACCAGAGGCATACAAAGTTGAATGAGTTGGTTGGAAGTTGGCTGACTTGGTCAATCATTCCATGATGACCTATATGCAATCAAACACCCTTGAAGTACGGGGAAGGCCTGTGATGTAATCCATAGTGATCCTATCCTACTTCAACTCAAGGATAGGGAGAGGATCTCAATTGGTAGAAAAAGAACTGAAGCAATGGTCAACAACTCCTTAAACCTTGAAAAGCTAGACTCACACTTAGCTAGGCACTACAAGGCACCTCCTTCTGTGTTAGTCTAGTTAAGGTGGCTGCAATGGAAGAAAAAAACCCTGAAAAAAATAATGATAATACCCTTCCCAACATAGGAAGCTACATATTTTTGTGACGACGTAGGTTGAGGCCAAACACAAATTGCTAGAACCTTAGCCAAGTCAATACTGATATCGACACCCGATACCACATGGCTTACAATGGATACGGAATCAAGACAAAACTCAAACTTTGATAACTTAGTGTAAAGTGGCTCAATCCTCAAAGTCTGCAACACGAATCTTAGGTGCCCCTTATGCACAACTTGACTCCGCAAGTAAACTAGTATGTCATCAATAAATATAATCATGAATGATTCCAGATAAGGATTGAACACTCGAATAATCGAAACCATGAAATCTAAAGGGACATTGGTCAGCCAAAATGAAATCACCAAAAACTCATAGTCCCCATATGTTGGATGAAAATATGTCTTTGGGACATTCTCAACCAGAACCCTCAACTGGTGTTAGCGAGACCTCAAATCAATTTTAGAGAAAATAGTGGCTCCTTGAATCTAATCAATCAAATCATCAATATGGGGCAAAGGATACTTATTCCTAATAGTTACCTTTATAAGCTGCTTACAATCAATACACATCCACAGGTACCCATCCTTCTTCATAACAAACAACACTGGGGTAGCCCACGATGATACACTAGGATGGATAAAACAACTGTCAAGAAAATCCTATAGCTAAACACTCAACTCACAAAGCTCAGCTAGTTCCATACTATACATAGGACTACAAATCGGCCTAGTTCCTGGCACAACCTTGATAGAAAAATCTATATCCCCCTCTGGTTGAACGCCAGGCAAACTAGCAGGGAAGACATCATCAAACTGGCTAACAACCGACACAGTCTCAAGGGAAAGGGGCTCATCATTGAAATCTCTAACGTAGGCCAAATAAATATAACAACCCTGAGCAACAATCCAAGGGCTCAATAATAAGAATGACCCAAACTGATGAACGACTAGTGGGACCGTGCCAAAATACAGGGGGCACACCAGCCATAGTAAGGTAACATTCTTGGAATAACAATCCAAGATTGCATAATAGGTGGACAACAAGTTGATACCTATAATCATATCAAAATCTAAATATATCCATCTCAATTAAGTTAGCACATATGTCGTGACCCTGTATAGTCTCTTAGGCATGACCTATATACTGAATCCACCAATAGGGTTGTACTCACCAGGGTAGATACACACAAGGGTACAAGTAGCCGCTCACTATCAAACCCCAATCATGAAGCAAAATAAATAGAAATGTAGGATAGTGTGGAACCTAGATCAAATAATTCTATAAATAGAAACCCAAGAATAGTCAATGTAACAGTGATAACTGCATTGGAGGACTTTTCCTCAACCTTGTCCCATAAAACTAGTGTTGCTCACACTCTATTGTGCACCCAAATCCCTAGCTATACCTTTGGCCACTTGGCTCCTCCCCTTGATCCTCGAATGGCTGGTGGCCCATCTCTGACTTGTGGCACAGCCTACAAAGGATTAACAGCTAGAGTTATAACCTAAGAGGCCCTATACTGGGGGAAAGCTCAAGCATAGTGACCCTAGCCCCGATACTCAAATAACTCCTTAGCTGAACTACCTGTGGAGATCCTAGGACAATGTCGAGCATAATAACCTCTCTCCCACACTTATAGTAAACATCTGCTATCCTGAACTAGCCATGGGACCCCTCGACAAGGCCTCGTAAACCTTGAACTGGCCCCCTAACGGGCTGGTTGCATGCCCTGCTACTGGATGCCTGGTACTTTTGGCTCAGCAAGAACCTCCAGTCAAATCCATGACCCTCTGACCTAGACTATGGAAACCCACACTAATGGCACTGCCTCTTCTCGCTACCCTTTTGAGCCTGGCTAGTTAAGATGTCCATACTACGAGTATAGTCAGAAACATTTAGAAATAACTTCTGTAACACCAGAAGTAACACAACATGGTCCTGTAAATCAAACCTTAGTTCGTGAGCAAAGCAACAAATCCGCTCCTCTTCTGAAGATATCAAGTACCCAACATTCCTGTATAAATCAATAAATCGTGCCTAGTATACAGGCTGTATCATAGACCCCTATCTCAATCCCTAGAACCATACCTACAACGCCTCACAGATACTCCAAGGAATATAATTAGCTAGAAACGACTCTTTGTATTATCCCAAAGTGGGTAGAGCTAACACTAGTAGTCTACGATCCCAAAATATCTGCCACCACTGACTAGAGGCACCCTCAAGTAGATAAGATGTGAAGTCTACCAAATGATTATCCAAAAGCTCTAAGGTTAGTAGGCGCTCCTTGCAAATAGTAACAAAATATTGGGAGTCCTGCCCCTATGCTCCCAAGAATCTAGCAGGGGAAATCCGTAGGAAATGGTCCAACATCTTCTGCACCTCAAATATGGGTATAGCAGGAACTAGTACTTGTGTAGGGGCAGTTGTAGTAGTCTGAAATGGTGCAGCCGGTGGTACTGCTGATGTTGTACTAGAGATGCAGAAGCTGGGGGAGGCGGTAAAGACTGTGTCCTTCTTGAGCAGATGACTGCGGCTTATCTGCCATTGTAAAATCTAAAATCTAGAGTATCTACCACAATAAATCTCTAAAACATGGAAGGTGGTGGCCAAAAAGGATGTGAAGGTGGCACTGGGGTGCCTGCAGTTGTAAAATAGTTGTGCAGTAGTAATCGGCAAAGCATCCTCCGCTACCCCCTTCTGGCTGACTAGGGGAGGGTCCCGATCAACTAAAGACACTCTGGTACGAACAATCTGCAAAAGAATGAAGCTAAGGTAAGTTCCAGAGCAGTATGAATAACAACACATGATACGGTTCAAACAAGGACAGTGTTTCCTATGGACCTAATAGCCTCACGATGACTTGATTCGGACATCTACATATCTATCTGCAGGACTCTACTAGGTACTTGCTCCAATGCCAAAGAGTGTGGTGAACCTAGGCTTTGATACCACTAAGTCACGACCCAAAACATGATGGCATCTACAACCCTCTTGTAGACAATACTAACCTTACATCAAAGAGATACGCGCAATGAGCTACAAACTCACAAAACATCATATAAAGAAGAAAAAGGCATAACCAATACCTCTACGAATGAAAGACAGAAGGATACATACATAGCACAATCCCAAAATTTTGCGGTGATGGCACATGGAGCTACTATACAGAACATAAAAAAGAAAAAAAAAATGCAAAGGAACTCCTATAAAAGATAATACTACACCATAGCTTGTTGTAGACCGAATAAAGACAACAGAACTCTATGAAATCATAGTCGGCTCGGAAGGAAAAGCTCACCGAAATCTCCGTAAATAGTTGAATCTACTCTTCTCAATCAACGTCTCTCCCATAACCCCCTACTGGTATCTGCACCACAAAAAAGGTATTAAAGTGCAGCATGAGTAAAAAACAAGGTACCAGTAGGCATCATCAGCCGACTGGACTAAAATAATATAGGAGTAACAAAAGTGAGGAGGTAAAATAGGTCAGTAATAATTGAGAAATAGCAAGACTAATAGATAAGAAGAAAGGTAAGATACTGGCAGTGTATGTAAAAATCTATAGATGGAAAATATGGTGAACATAGACCATAGTGATGAGCACCTGAAAACCTAAAGATGAAATAAGGGAACATGTTGATGTTCCAACTTAGCAAAACCCCACTAATCATAATGCTATATATGTATGTACCACAAATAAAGATTGAATAGTAGGATAGAGCTAAGTAAGGAAGAGATGGTACACACACAATACTTATCTGGCATCCCATACCACTGGTAAGTACAAGCCGCACAACAAAACCAACCGTGACTCCCCCCTTATGCTCTGTGGGCACATACCTTACAATGGAAATATTAGGGGTGCAAGAAAGTAAAGTGGAGCAATACTATTAGTTTCAATAACCAAGGCCTTGACCTATCAATGCCAAAACACAGTGTCTCGCCCCCTATCAGTGCCAGTAGTAAGGGCCTCACCCTCACAATGCCAATCTCACGACACACCCCCCCTGATAGTGCTAGTAACTCGAGCCTCGCCCTCAAGGTGGCAATAACCTGGGGCCTCTCCCCTATCAGTAACACTAATCAGGGCCCTGCCCTCATGGTGCCAATAACTAGTAAACTAGTAATACAGGAGTCACAACACAAAATAGAAACAAATAATACAGATGGAAATAAGATGTAAATAGAGTCTAGGGTCAGCCGAAGGCCACAAGTTAAGAACTCATTCTCACCACACTCGTCGCGCAACTGCTACAATAATTTCCAAGGTCAATAGCCTCTACACGGTTGGGCCAGAAATCGTACATAAGACCCTTTATCCTCTATGCCTTCTGACGTTCCCCTGGAATCCAATAAGGATATCTGCAAAGATACAGTGATCAACCTAAACACCCAATCCACACTACTATAGACTCGAAGCTCCAACAACGCCAATATCACCTAAAAAATACAATTACAAATCCAGGGATAAAAATATGAAGAATGTGACCATATTGAAATTTGTAAATCGGGTTAGAAAATTGGCCCCACAAACTAGAAAATTAAACTAAGTATACTAGCACAAAACCCTCAGCTCAGGGGACTTGTGAACCAAATTTAAGCTTAGCGAGATAACGAATCAAATGATAAAACGAGGTTTGAGGTAATACAATAAAAACATTTTACATAAGTAAAGAAAATCAGAAAGAAAGAGAAATACCCGTAAAACCTACCACCGCTAACACCCATGATCACACACGCAACTCCCCTAGACTTGAAACCCTAAAAAACAAGCTCACACCATAGCTCAAACTATAAAATGAAATAATGCAGGAAAATGAAGGGGAAAACCTCTATATATAAATTGTAGGGTCCGCTAGGTTGACCTCACCAGGGTAGCTCCTTCAGCATAGGGACAACCTTGCTAGGGATTCCAAGGGCTCGCAGGTGTAGTCTGTGACCTACAGTTGGATATTGCAAACTGGAAAAACCCCAAGGGGGTTAAGAGTAGCATCCTGAGTTCAATTCTAGCAAACCAAAAGTGCAATTTGGGTGGAAAACAACCTATGAACTCAATAGCAATGATAATATGACCAACCGAAGTCGTTTAAGGTAAATAAACCCAAACTCAAAAGGATCAAAAAGGCAAAACTAAGGACTTTCCCCAAACCAACACAAAACAAGGCCGGACACCCAGGGAAGCAAACTAATGACTCAACTAGCCCAAAATTGATAATTTAGATCTTTAAGGAGTTGTTAGAATTTCAATCTGATGCTCGGATCACCAAAAGACCACTGAGGCCCCAAAATGAACTTTTGTTAGGCTAAATTTTCACAAAACAACGCAAAATCAAAACGAAAAGCCCAGGACACAAACACAAGGTCCAGCTCGACCTAAGTTGGCATTCAAAAGCTAAGGGAACTATCTTAATTTTATATCGAGCGTGTTTACTAAAATTTCACTCTCGAGTTCACTATTTCAAAATAGACACTTCAAAAAAGGAATATATAGATAACAAGCAAACAAGTCGCCAAGGCACTGAGCAAATTTTCCTAATAAATCATAAGCGACTTGGTCAACTACCAGATAGATCTAAGCACAAAAAAGGATGGAAAATAAGGAGATGACCGAACATGTAATTACAACATCCATCACTAAAAAGGATTTTCATCCTCGAAAGTCATGAAAGAAGTAGTATCTTAATGCTCAAATAGATTTGGAAACTAGGCCTATATATCACGCTCTGTATCTAAGGTAGCCTCCTCGACTGGTTGATGTGCCTAATGAAGCTTTACTACAGGAATCTCCCTGTATATGAGCTATCTCACATCACTATCTATAATAGCCTCAGGCTCCTCAATATAACTCAAGGTATCATCAATCTGCACAATCTCTCGATGAAGGACCTTGGATGGGTCCGGTATATAGCAGGGGAGAATCGATATATGAAAAATTGGATGAACTGTAGCTAACTCAAGTGGCAAGGAAAGTCTGTAGGCAACCTCTCCAAATCTGTATATGATCTTATATGGACCAATAAAATGAGGTATAATATCTCCACGTCTAGCAAACCTCATAACGCCCTTTATAGAAGAGACTCTAAGGAAGACCAAGTCGCTAACACTGAACTCAAGGGGCCAAAGCGTATGATCCATCAAG
>JBDJHY010226732.1:0-11098 GCA_039654485.1 Withania somnifera
AAGTCTTATGCAGATAAGAGGAGGAGGGAGTTGGAGTTCAATGTTGGTGATTGGGTATTCTTAAAGGTGTATCCTATGAAGCGAGTCATGAGTATTGGTAAGAAGGGAAATCTTAATCCACATTTCATTGGGCCATATCAAATTTTAAACAGGGTTTGTAATGCTGCTTATAAGTTAAATCTTCAGGTAGAGCTCGCAGCAGTGCGTCTAGTTTTTTATATCTCCATATGAATAGAGTGCTTGTCAGATCCTTCCTTAATGTTGCCTATAGAAAGCATTAGTGTTAAAGTGCTTGACCTATGAAAAAAATCCTAAACTAGATCCTATATAGGCAAGTTCGCAAGCTTATGAATAAGGAGATAGCATCGGTCAAGGTTCTATGGTGCAATCAGTAGTTGAGGGAGTCGCCTGGGAAGCAGAGGCTTACATGATGCAAAAGTACCTATAATTATTCCCTTTCAGTCCCACTTCAATCTCCCATTCCATCTTTTTCTGTATGTCTGTTAAATAAAACATATAGCATATAGTCCATATCATTGCATGAGTCCCTTACAGTAGTACTTGTGCATTTATCGATGTACCTATGGTATTTGAGTCTATAATAATGGCATGCATATAGTTCAGCCGAGTTAAAGTAAAATCATTGTTTGATAGATCATTATGATAGTTTAAATCATCTTCTGAGTCATTCTGGCAAATTGTTAGTCTTTTCATTGCTTCTGGCTGAAATCTTCATTTGAGGATGAATGCAACCAAAGGAAAGGTATAATAACACTTGAAAAGTCCCTATCATGTTCCATAGGTTAATCAAATAAAGTTGGTAAAATTTCACCTGAATTTGAGACTGCCTGGTTTTCATAGATAGTTCTAGGGACCACGGAAGGGTTCCAAGGACCATTGAACCCACCCGTAAAACCTAACCTAATCTTTTATAAAGCTCTCTCCTGGGTTGCCTCTACAAGCTCCATTTTTGTTACATTTAAACCACCCAAATTTTGGCTTCTTCCATACCACTACATGTGTCTCCATCCTTGGTTTATACTACTCTAGGAACTGTACCAACGGAGGACATTGGTTAGGTACATCTCTCATCCAAGGATACTTTAAATTAACTAGATTGACTAAGTTGTAGTTAATATCATGTATAACCTTCCACCTGTACATTGAGCCTCCATGTTCAATCATATTCCTTCTTATCCACAAATGCCAATATATAAAAGTTAGAAGGTCCTGAAAAATGGGGTAAGCTTTTCACAACTTTTTAGTTTCTATCATTTAAAACAAGTTTGTTGTACTTGAATGAGAGGGACATGTAATCCTGTTGCTCCGGCATAGTACTTCCAAATGTCTTCTGCAAACTCACATGTTATAAAAAGACGTACAACTGTTTCTTCTTGTGTAGTTCCACAACACCTGCACTTTGACACTAGATTGATTTTCAAGCTCTTTAGTAATTCATCAACTGGGATTTTGAGCCTCCACAGTCTCCATTAAAGGAAACAGATCTTGTAAGGACCTTTACACCGAATAAATGCATATTCCTCTAGTTCCTGGCTTCTCTATCTACTTTCTTCCCATGTACTTTTTACAGTGAACTTTACTGAACTAGTTTTCATCCACCAAGGATGATCAAGTGGGTATGATAGAGTTTCAAAAAGTAGTTCCTTTTGAACATGTTTTGTAACTACTTCAGAAAGGTATTCTTGAAGCCTTTCCAAGTTCCAGACACTACGTTGCATAAAGAAAATCAAATCCTCAACTTCTTTTCTTATGATAGCCTCTGGGTGGGTTACTTTTAATGCTCATAAAGCTGTCCAGTTGTCTCCCCAAGTATTAACACATCCACTCCTAGGCTCCTATCATATATTCTCCTCTACATTATCCCTGGACTCTAATCTTTTCTTCCATATTTGAGATCCACTATTCCACGACACTTTTGTAGGCTTGAATTTCTTGAAATATTATCCCACAAGAAGTTGGAACACAAGGACATTGTTGTTCTAAATCTCCACCAAAGCTTTGCAAATAGAGCTTTGGATATATCAAATAGAGGTTTAAAACCTAACCCTCCTTCCATCTTAGGTAATCATAATTTATATCATGAATGTCAGTGCTCCAAAAAATCTAGAAAAAATCTTGTGAATGTCATTGGTTATGTATTTGTAAGGTACTAGAATGCTAAGAACAAGTACACTAGAATGCTTGTAGTACACTTTCAACGAGAATAGCTTTACCTCCACAATAAAGGAGATTACCTCTCCAATTATATAGTCTTTCTGTACCTTTTTTATCAAATCATTGTAGTATTCTTTCCTCTTTCTGTTGTGGAAAACTGGAAAGCCCAAATACTTCAAAGGAAAGTTGGCCTTATTGAAGCCTGTTATGCATGCTACCATCTCAATGAGTACGTTCTCCAATTTGTGAAACATATAGAAGGAACTTTTCTCTTTATTTATCAATTTTCCTAAAAAATTTCATACTCCTTCAGAACCTTCATTATCATCTTCAATAATGCTTCTTCAGCTAAGGAAAAAATAATGGGTTAACCTGCATATGCAAGGTGATTCAAGTTCTGACTACATTTAGGCATCCCATATCCAACAAAATTGTGATGACCAAATAATGAGTTTAAAGCTCTAGAGAGCACATCTACAAAGGGTCCCCTGGCTTTACCGCCCCTCCTCCAGTAGAGTGAAAGAAACCTCTTGGTTGTCCGTTTAGCAAAATGGAGTACCAATTGTTAGAAATTAACCTCCAGATCAAATCAATAAACTGGTCTGCAAAACACATAGTTTCTAGGACTTTGATCAGGTATTGCCAAGAGACCCCATAATAAGCCTTTTACATGTCCAATATTATCACCACATTGGTTGGTTTCCATCTCTTTATAATATCAGTAACTATCTCTTGAGTGACTAGAACATTTTCTTTGATGCTTCTTCCCTTCACAAACCCTGATTGGTTGGACGAAATCAGTTTGGGAAAGATCTTCTCTAATCTGCCTTGAATTAGCCTAGAAAAGACCTTATCGATGAAGTACTGAGACTTACAGTTCTTAAGTCTGAATAACTTCGGATGAGATCTTTCTTTGGTAATAATACCAAATTGGTATGCGTGAAATATTTGGGCAAAGTCTGTCCCTGAAAGAAACTGCAAACCACTCTAAACACATCCAGCCCTATAATGCCCCAACATTTCTGGTAAAAGTAACCTGTGAATCCATATGGACCAATTGAACTTTCCCCGTTTAGCTAGAATACACATTCTTTAATTTCCTCATCCTATGAAAACTGTTTACCATACCATTCTACATTATCTGTAGCTGTAGCTTCTTCATCTTCAATCAAGTTATCCACTTTGTCCTTGATTCTTTTGATCTTTAATCTTTTCCTTCTCCCTTTGACTAGATTATGAAAATACCCAGTATTCCTGTCTCCTTCCACAAACCAATCTATTCCTGCTTTTTTTCTTCAATATTCTTCTTCATAATGCAGGTATCTTTTTCGTTCTTCCTAACATGGGATTGCTTTGTTGCTTTGAGTTGGTTCTTATTCAAACAATGCTTCTTTTATCTTTGCTATTTCCTTCCTCATGATGAGTTGCTTAAATATATAACCATAGACTTCTTTAGTTAAAATACCTTTCAACTTCTTCAGTTTGGCTTGAAGGTTATGAAAGGATTATGACCTATCATTCCAGTTTGCCTCACTGTCTCCAAAAAATCTTCATGCTCAGTCCAAAATTTTAGGAATCTAAAGGATTTGATGAAATATTGAGCCTAAACTCCAAAAGAACATAACAAAGGAGCATGTCTGAGCCTGTTCGGGCCAAATAATCTACCTTCACAAATCTAAAGTAATCCTAAAACTGTTTGTTGACAAGCATTCTATCCAACCTTTCAAAGATGCAGTCTCACCTGCTCTGCCACTCCACCAAGTAAAAGGATTGCCTTTGAAGTTGATTTCCTACAATTCACCAGAACCTATACAAAATGCAAAGTCCTCTACATATTGAGGACATACTGGAATACCTCCAACGTTTTCCTCCTCATTTAGAACCATATTGAGGTCACCCGAACATCCATGGGCTAGGCATGATATTGGCCAGAACATAAATATAATCCGAAAGCTCCAGTCTATCATTGTGATCCACTTAGAATAAACTAGAATAGTAACAATTACAAAGCCAGTCGCCTAAAATTTTAGCTTTAAAGATATTTGTTGCGCTTTATTATCCAGCACCTCCACCTGAATGTCATCTACTACAAAATACAAAATCTTTCCATTAATATTAGCCCCTTCTTAATTCATTCCTAGTCTTCTTTTGTATCTCTCTAAATGTCTAGCATGCTGAAATGGTTCGATAAGTCCAATAATGGGGAATATATGATGCATGTTTAACATTTGAAGCTTGTGAAAAGATTGATTGGTCTTTACTGATCTAATATTATAAATAAATGACTTAAATCATTACTTTGGATAGATTTTGTGGTCATACTCCTTGTGAAAATCCTTTTGGATTGTATCTTATCTGTTGTCATCAACTTTCTGCCTTTTTTTTATTTTCACCAACGTGAGATGTTTTGGGTGAGAGATTCACCCCTCTGTCAGCTTCCTTCATTCTTTCTGATCCTGTTCCACCCTACCTTCTTCTCCTACTTCTTCCCCTAACACTTTTATCGCATTATGAGTAATAAGATCATAAAGCACCTTGTTGGGAGAGATAGACTTGGACACACTAAAAAACTGATCTTCATCTAAATTTTCCTCCTAGATACCTCCTTTCTATTTATCTGAATCAGGATACAATGATATAGGTTCTACAATATTTGCCAATACAATATCCAAACTGCCTCCACTTGCTCCTTCTACATTGTTGTTTGTGAACTCTTTCACTGTCTTCATTAGGGTAATCTCCTTTAAATCTGAAGAACTTACATTGTGTTTCTTCTCCATTGTGACTACAATACCTTATGATTTATTTGATGTGGTGTTGTGCTCTTTTTTTCTGTACTCGTTCTGCTTCTGTTTTTCTTTCTTATAAAATTCTCCCTCTTCCCTTTCTACTCTTTCACCCCCAGGTGGACAAAGGTTTGTTTTTCTCTTTGATTGTTGGTCGTTCTTGTTTGGTTACATTTTCTGCTCCTTCATCCATCTTCTCTGTTAAAGTTTGCTCCTTGACATAATTTGGTTGAACTTCCAGGATCCCTTGTGAATCTACATCTTTGTTGAGGACTTCAAATACAAAATTCACAGTTTGAATATTTGTACTATTTTTTCTTTGCTTATTTGTTGCCTTTATTCTGTTATCTCTAACAGAATTCCACATTTTTGGGGTCTCCAACTACTCTTCCACTGGCCAAAAATCTTGTGGGGAAGCTCTTAACTTGTCTGCTTTGTACTCCTTGGATTTTTTTACCATCTCTTCAATCTGGATCCTTCGTCTCCTCATCTTCCTCTTTTTCTGCTCTCCATTTCTTGGCCAGTTTTGAATGTAGAATTCTACATTCATCATATGAATGTCCCTGCATTTTGCCTAGTATTTCGGCAGGAAATCATACTTAATATTTACCATTTCTTTTCTCATCTCTTCATCTGCTATCTCTATTATCACTTGAATTTCCACTCTTGCACAACTTGGTCTTGTTTTATTAATAGTAGCCATATGAAGTTGCAATGGCTTCCCTACAGCTGAAGCTAAAGAAAATAAAACTTCCTTCACAAAAAAAGTAGGCAAGAGGTTGGGAAAAGTTATCCATGTCATTGCTTGAGTAGTCCTCTACTTTAAATCTGGAATCATTAATGAGAGGCATCGTTTGATAACGACATAATGTTCACAAAGTCTTCTAGAAACTTAAACCTGATAAGGATATGGCTATTTAGCAGGTACCTAATTTGAAATTCTCCTTTGGTTCCACATTGTTGGGGGACACAGATCTTCTAAAGAGGCCAGTCATATGAGAATTTACCCACCGCATATTGAAGGTTTTCAATGATATTCATCCTTGTCACTTCTGCCTCAGTCCAACGCACCACTGGCTCTCCATTTACAATTTGAACTGTTTTCATTTCAATTGGTTTTGTATCTAGTAATCCTGTATAATCATTGATAGATTTGGAATTTGATTGTGTGATTTGAGTTGCTCTGTTGATGATATTGTGGGTATTTTGGTGTTTGAGAGAGAAGGAAAATAGGTAGGGAAGAAATTGGAACTAGATGCCTGATCAGCCATCGGAATTTGCTGATCAACAATTGTCGTGGCCATGGGCAATTTTGGGAAGGTTTACCATGTTCAGAAATTTCCCCACATGTACTCAATAAACCTGGATCCAAGCCCTCAATCTCAAAAACTTTAGCATGGATGGATAGATGCCACTAACATTCACTTCCCCTAATTCCTAAAAAAAATTCAAGTGTGGAACGACCCTACAAATCCTTCCACGAATTGTAAATCGGGATGACGATTGTAGAAGGATCCGTCAAACCCGTCCAGTGTTCCATCAAGGAGGAAGGTTTTACGGACCGACAAATGACTCGTCAAAACCTGCCAGTTCATTTTTTATTCTATTTTTTCTAAGAACTTTTTAGTCATTTCTTATTCTTCAATGATATTATACCACGTCATTTTGAACTTCATAACCACTAATTTAAAGACCTAAAACCTCATTATTATTTTTTCATAAGTTAATTATACAAAGCAGAAGAAACAGGGATCTTTTCTCTCAAAAAAGTTAAAAACTAGGGTTTCATCAAAGTCAAGAACGAAGTCTTCTCCTCCAATTTCAAGCTCCAATTCCTAAGACTTCAGGTATGTGGGTTCATGAATAAGGGTTTTCTTTCACCCTTGTGTCCCAATCCTAAATGTTTATGAAGTATTTTGTAACGAATTTGTTAACCTTAATCCTTAAGTTGTAAATTTTATTTTCGTTATGATTTATTAATATTTTGAATAACACTGCATGAGTTCTTCCATTATCACACTACTCTTCATGATTTAATTATTTTAGCCAAGACTTGAAATATTGTGAATTCAACTTGTTCAAAAACTTGAGGTTTAAGTTTATATGTATTGTTTGTTGAACTTGAGGCATAAATATTGAGTTTGAAATTTTGCTAAGATATTTGCCAAAGTTTTAGGTCCAGACATGATTTTATTATATTAAGGAAGAATTAATAAGAATTTGTCCAAAGAAACTAAAGCAGGATAATTTGATCAGTCTTTCACTTAAATTACTTTAAATTGATCAAGTCAGGAGTGTATCTTTTTGGGAGTAGTATTAGCACCGAGCAAATTAGGTTGAAAGACCCGATCCCATAACTATGTTGTCAACCATAGGATGACATGTTACCTAATAGATTTTATTATGACAGACCAAGCTTAGTTGAATCTACTATATTACTTGTTAGATATTAAGCCTATGGCAGAGCACGGTACTCCCTTTAGCGGGTAGTTTGCTGAATTTCATGGCTACTCACATGGTCTTATAATTCGGTAATAGAACCTCCCACAAAAGATTTGATGTCAGATTACTTGAAGTTTTTACTTATGATTTGAAATAAAGTATGTTTCTTACACTATTAATATTACTTAACTTTTATTTATTGAGTAACTTATTTGAACTGTAATTTGACCATGCATTACATATCCAAATCATGGTTCATGTATATTCATATTATTCATGTTGATATTATCTGTCATTATCCTCCTCTCGCTTACTCAGTATATTCAATAGACTGATTGTATACTCTTTTACTGCATGATTTCACATGTATGTCAGGTCAGCTATCCTTACGCTCAAGGTTGATCAGATATAATATCTTTAGTTGCTAGAGTATTGCTGAGTTCCCATGAATCAGGAACACTTTATCATTATTGGTCTATTCTTACTAGAACAGACTACTTTTTTCTACTTTAATTCATTTCTTTCTAAGGCTAACTAGGGACTTGTCCTAACAGTCTACTATATCAGTACTTAGAGATTTTCAGACAGTTGATTTAGTGGTATTTGATTTGAAGTTTTCATATTCTTTCAGTATTATCTCTGATTTGTGAGATAGTCCACTAGCTTATGCTTTGTTATTGTCTTATGCTTCCGTTGATGAGTGAGTGTTTAGAGATATACATGAGTTAGGGGTTTATTGAAGGCTGCTGGAGCAACTCAATGGCTAAGGATGCCTTGTGGCGCCCGGGGTGATTCCAGGTGTTACATTCAAAATTCAAAAATAATCAAACTATCTCAAAAATGATATTGATTCAACAAGAACAATTAAAAAATTCTAAACTTATACAAGTTGTTTCAACAAAATTCCATACAAACAAATTCAACTAACAAAATGTATATTTATTTTACAAACGACTGTTTGTATAAATTTATCCAGCAAAAGTAAACAACCAAAAAACTTAAGAAATTACAGATCCACAGTATTCGTATATAATTTTTTTTTCAGCAAAATTCCAGATAAGACATATCAAATACACGAACAAATCAAATTTGGAACTAGACGAAACAATTGTTATACAAACTTTTTTCTCGGCAAAGCGAAGAACATTGCACCTGTTTTCGACTTGATTCAAATTCAATTGCTACTGTTTAGCTCGTTGTTGATACAAAAAATCAGATTATGTTCTGTATATTTTCAAAATATGAATGGAAAAGTAAGAGATTTGATGTCTATGATGAGCTCTAATACTCATTTATGAATATAAAACATTATGGATGCACAACGAGTGTGAGTCGAGGACTTTTCAGCTCCATTTCAACCTATGAGTGGCTGAGAAGTACTACTAACAACATGAACTACAGTAAAGACTTCAACTGGATGTGGAAGAGAGACCTCCCAAACAAACTCACCATCCATGAAAAGCTTCCAACGGGAGCCTACCTTAGCAGATTGGGTATGAACATCCCAAACAGATGCCCCCTGTGTGATTTCCAGAATGAAAACATCCACCATATCCTATTCAATTGCACTAACGCCTCCAAAATATGAATGGAACTTTCCACCCAAACTAACATCGATATTGCAAGCCTTTCCACTGGTAACTGGATGCAATCCTGGAAAGCTGTGGCCGGGAAAAGGTTTAATAACTGGTCCAACTGGGACATGATAATTCGTTTCACTGCATGGAACCAGTGGCTAACTAGGAAGCACAACCACTTCAATAACAACAAAACAACCACCAAGGAAACGCCTAACAATACTACAAGAAGCGTAGTACACATAGGTTGGAAGACACCTCTACAGGGCCAGCTATACTTGAATATTCATGAAGCCTCTCTGGGAAAGGATGGTATAGGTGGACTTTTCAGTTGCAATACAGGAACTTGGCAGCTGGGTTTTTCTGAAAGTCTTGAGCACATCTCACCCCTAAGAGCTGAGATCTTGGCACTAAAGATTGCAAACCAATACAACTGCGTGCCGTCTACTATAATCACAGATTCTACTGCACTTATACATTGGATGCATAATGATAATACCTTGCATTCTAACTTGCTCTTCGATTGTAGGTCTTTTCTGGCGAGGCTGGGTGCGGTCACTCTATGGCACAACCTTAGGGAGCAGAATTTGAGTGCTGACCTCCTGGCCAAGCATGCAGTGGATAACATAGCCCCATTACCACTATTGTTTTGTTGTCTTCTCCTTCGTATGTATTAAAACAATTGTGTGATGACATCTTGGGGACTATGTACCCTAGAACTGTTGATGACACGTTTTGCAACCTACAATGCCGGGTTGTGGCTTGTAACTCTTAACACTCTCTCACCCATTTCAACGACCCTCACGTTTGAGGTTCCTTGAGTATGTTTAATATATATCCCTTATAACAAAAAAAACATACGGTAGTGATATACATGTAAGGTTGTAAAAAGATCTCTCAACTCTAGAGAATAAACTACGCATACAACAAAATAATATTCCAGATATAACTTTACTTCCTTATACTTGGTTGTTAAACTGGAGTATACTTGGTTGTTAAACTGGAACTAAAGATCGTCAAGATTCTCTATTAAATAGGCAGCTGCTAGATCAATATGCACGAAATAAAACATCTCATGTGCGAAAGTGAATCCTACCACTACTAGGATTAGGTGCCAGGCACCATAGGGAAAACCAACTAGGAGGAACAAGCTTTTAACGTCGCAACAACTACCTTTTACATATTTGTTAATCATCAAAACTTAATTTCCACCAGCCTAGTAACGTCCGTAGTCTCATATTGTTGAGAACTGCAACATGTGAATCACTATGATGTTCTTCGCTTAATTATTAGAGAGATGACGAAGGGAACTCAAAGTTGTAGCATTAGCAACACACAAGTGACCATCAGGCATCATAGCTTAGATGTACCACTGTTACTTGAGTAAGTATACATATTGTCCGATACTTTTCGTCTCAAAGCAGCATTTCTGATTAAAGATGACAATAGCAAAATTTCACTTCATTGATAGACTGAAAAGACGAAGGATGGAGAAAACAAGTTAGTGGGAGCAGAATTACTCCATTTCTCCACTGTTAACTTTGCAGATTGATATCCGAAATTTGCAAGCACTATTCAAGAGCTTATTGATGAAATGACTTTGGAGATACAATAGGGAGGAACATGCATTATGGAGGGAGGTTATTAAACACCAGTTTGGTAAACTCAACCCTTGGTGTACTAATGTGAGCCATGATACTTATGGGGTTGGAGTATGGAAGACCATTAGAACCCTATGCCCTATATGGAAAGGAACTTGCAGAAGATAGTTGGAGATGGAAAAAGAATAAAATTCTAGAAAGATGCGTGGAAGGAGCAAAGTCCATTAATAGAAGACCTGTTTACTCTAAGCAACAACTCAGAATGATACCATTAATGATGTTTGGAGTGTACAAGGCTGGAACTTATCCTTCAAAAGAAGGCTAAATGACTGGGAGATTGATAGAGTGGCCAATCTTCTAAGTAGAATTGATGATTTTAGTGGCACTACTGCTGAACCTAATATATTAAGATGGCAATTCTCTGTTAAACGGGCATATAGGATGAAACGAAGGGTACCATATAGAGGGCAACAAAAAATATGGAGAAACTTATGGAAGAGTCCATCTCCAACCAAGG
>JBDJHY010226754.1:0-11098 GCA_039654485.1 Withania somnifera
CACCTTTCTTATATTTTCAAACCCCCATTTCTTATTAGACCATTCTATTCTAAATAGTTGTACTTTAACTTTCTGTTCATACTCAATTGCCTTACATTGTTCCTTATGGATTCGACCCCAACTCATAAGTTGGGTAAATATATTTTGACAACGACCGCATACACTTTTAGATTGGTCTCGAAGGTTTATTTGACCATTATCAGAAGCATACTATGTACGGTTGCTTCAACAGCTTGTACTCATACTACACTTGCACATGTGCAAATCTAAGTACAAATTCCCGAACTTGATTACAGATCATTATTTTTGCAGACTTCATTGACTTTCAAAGATAAAGGGTGAGCATGGTGTCTACCTTTACCTTTTTATCTTCAGTATTTCTTTTTATCTCCATGTATTTTTGGAGATACAGTTGTATTAGACTTTCGAATCTTATTCTGTCCTTAGTGGTGTTGTTATCAGGTTTTGGGAATTGTTGACTCTTTTTACTTCTATATTTATTTATCATACTTATGCCTTTCTTATTTGATATAGTAGTCCTTTGCCTTGGCTTCAGACTACAGGGTTGGTTCTCCTACTGGTGGTATAATAGGTGCCCTCATGATTCGAGAAATTAGGTCGTGACAAATTGGTATCAGAGCCTATGTTCGTCGGTCTCAGTGTACAAAACTAGTGTCTAGAAGAGTCCTGCAGATCATTATGAGACGTACGTTGCTAATCTTCAGGAGGCTATGGAGTCATTTAGGGAATAACTTCTCCTCGATGATTTCGATTCATGTGCATATTCCTTTGATGTTTCTTGGAAACTTATTTGTTTACATTCAATCTTCCGCAGATGGTGTATTTGAAGTCTTCGTCAAGCAAGGGCAAGCATTTCATACTAGTAGCAAGGATTCCTGTGAGGGGCTGAGACCAGGAATGAAATAGCAATAGAGGACGTGTTAGGGTCATTAAAATATCTATTGCCCAGGATGTGAGTAGAAGGTTAGCTCCAGCCACAGACAAGCGGCCGTCGGATATTTCATTACACCATCCAGTGAAATTAACATCAGACTTCGATGGTGATTGGATTTTCAGCCACTGCAGTTCTGCAGAGATTGTTGCTTGAGATTTTAGGTGTAGTTAGCGGAGAAGCATCAGCGCAAGTATCTCTTGGTATAGGTAATAGTTTATTGAGGTAGAGGGATTTTAGGCATTTGCAATAGGAATAGATATCCATCGCTGAGTATGACGTTCATTTTTAGAGATGGTTGGGCGTACTGCCATAGTTTTCCCTATTGATTGAGATAAAGCACAAAGATTTGTGGATGGTTTGTATTTTCCTCTTCGACTAGCGGTGAAGCCCTTGATAATGACAGGCCATTCTTTTGCTCAGGTGTTGGCCCATACAAAATTTATGGAATGATTGTGTTGGGAGGCCTATGAAGTGAGTGGTTGAGGTATTGTACCTACCATTTGTGGTGGCCAATCAGGTGCTGGTCATAGTTCTCGTAAGAGTAAGCTATTAGGGCTATGTTTTGAGTGCGACATTGTAGTTCATTATGCCAAATCTTGCCCCCAATGGGGTGGTCTTCAGCCTGCTTCGCATCTTATTCTAGAAGATGGTGCTAGTGATACCTTGTAAGGAAATTCATACTTTAACCCTACTAATTCAGGTGGCATCTCCAGTAATTCAGAACGTACCATGAATTTTAATTACGGTTCAGCCATATGTCAGGTCTTAAAGTTCCTAGCAGACTTCAAGCGGTATTTCTGTTGTGTCTTTAGGTCAGAGTTGAAAAAAAATTATGCCAAAGGATTTTTGGAAGTGTTGGCGATTTGGGTTATTCCATGAGTGTTATAACTTTAGTCATTCTTTTAGGGTTTTCCCTCAAGGCCCTATGTGCTATGATTGTAGAGTAGTAGGTCACTATGGTAGAGAGTGCCCAAGTGAGGGATACTTCAGTCTTCCACTCAAGTTTCCTTGAGTTAGTATTTCCTTTAGTTAGAGGTGTTCATTGTGGAGGGTCGTATGCCGTAGGTAATTCTCAGCATAGTGAGATAGGTGGTTTTGGTTGATCTCTAGTTAATCGTGGATAAACTACGCCTATTGTTATCTTAACTACAATAGAGGTAGAAGTGGCGATCCCAAGTTTGATTTATTATTGTAGTTATCAAGTTTGGATTTTATTTGATTGATTTTGGTAACCCCTTGGATAATATGCCATGGATTGATAGTTATTTCTTATCGCCTTATAGCTGACTTCTTTTAGTAGTGGATTTCAATAAGAGACCCAATTGGGTAGCTGACTGAGAAGCTTGATCTTTGTTATAGCATGTTAATGCTTCGTTAATAGCTGAGTTATTTCATGGGTAGTAGTATTGTATTTCTTAGTATGGATAGGTTACCCTTTTACTCTAGACAGTTCTCGTCACTCACACTAAGATTGCAGTCTTGGCCATGCATGTTAGATCTTTGGCTACTACGGATGGGTTTTTGGTAGCCCCTAAGTGTCGTGTTCTAGTACTCCCCATGACACTAGACATAGCTTGTATTCATTCACGACATTAGAATATGTGTGTCTGGTTATTTAGTGTTTGTATTGTATTGTAGTGGTTGCCTTAATTCACCAACATGAACCCCCACCTGAGTATGAGTTATTCCGTTTGTTGATCTTGAGCTATATCTTAATTTTTTTTCTATCCTTGTCGATAACTATCTCAATTTCAACTGAGTTTCCTTGGTTTTTGAGAGTTTTGTATCAGCAGTGTCGATACGGAGTTTCATTGAATCGTGTGTCAGTATGTTCTTCTTGTAATGGGTTTCTTCCTTAGTAGTGGATGGAGAGTTTCGTTCCTGAGTTAGACTGTTTTGTGATATAAAGGGTTTGTGGTAGATTTTATATTAAACTCGATTGGTGTAAGTTTGCAGAGTGTTTTCAACTTGGTGGGTTGATGGATGAGAGTCTAAGGTAAGTACTGAATCAGGGTATGTTGATATTATCATTCTAGTATGGTTGTGTAGTTTTGCAATAGAGTGAGGTTTGTAGCTAATTCTAGTATTTATAGGCGACTGGGTTGCCTTTTGATTTTTTGAATTGTTAATATTGTAGTGCTAGTGCGTTGTCTCTGGAAACATTTGGATAGGTCATACTTCTGCTTAAGATGACAACAACTACTCATCATTAGTAAGTTTTACATGCAGGAGATTGGTTTTACACTATATGCCTGGTGTCATTGCATCAATTTGTGAGGGTTCGTTCTAGGTTTAGTTCTGTTGTTATACGTTGGTGGTATCCAGTTGTGTTGGATTCTCTAAGGTAAATTGAATCAAGTGTGGATAGAGGTGCACAAGGAATTGGTTATGTTTTGATGTGGTATGGTTAATACTTCTATTAGTATAGACCGATTGTGTGTGATTTATGGGTTTTCCTAGTGTGGATAAGAAGA
The DNA here is from genome assembly GCA_039654485.1 of Withania somnifera. Lineage (NCBI taxonomy): Eukaryota > Viridiplantae > Streptophyta > Magnoliopsida > Solanales > Solanaceae > Withania > Withania somnifera. The sequence goes on from JBDJHY010226754.1 coordinate 3,430, forward strand.
AAGGTTTCAGTGTGTTGTGCTTGTGGGTGATAGTGTGTGAGGTGATTAGTTTGGCTTTCTTAAGAGCTAGTTTTGTTTGATTGGTATTGATCGTGTTCTCTTTAAGTTGGGATATCATGGTTGTTTGACAGACAGGATTGGTGAGATGTTTCTTTGAGTTACGTAAGATTATGTTGCAAGATGTGCATATGGCTCTCAAGGGTAAGTTCACGCATTGTTTCGAACTAAGTGTGTTTGAGATTGAGTGGAAGAGTCTCTGGGTTGATAGTTAGCCTTGGATACAGGTGTGTTCTGGCGTAGACTAGAAAGGTATGTGGTATTTGAGTTTGTTGGGTTGTGATGGGAATTATTTCTAGATAATAGATTACAGAGTCATTGTCCAGCTATTTGTCACGATTGGTTGGTAGGTTCATAGATTTGATTGTTGAGATTTGATGCGATAGGTATTTAATATTGAGTATCTCGTGGGATTGCTTATTGTGAGCTCTACCCCTGTCATATGTGTAATTTAGTTTTAGCCATGGTTTTGATGGTTGTTATTGCGCATTGAGACTTGGAAGAGTACTTGCCGTGGTGGGAGTTTTTGTTTATCTATAGCAAGTGCTACTAATCGGAGTTTCATTGCTTAGAAGGTGATCATGTTGGTTTTCACTTCATCAGGGTATCCTTCGCATAGTTTGAGTATGGCGTTGTTGTCTATTCTGAAAATTGGTTCGGTGATACTTGGTTTAAGTTAATATGATATCGTGGAAAATTGGAGTCTCACTAGGTATGGAAGTATAGTGGGCATTGCGTAAATGTTTAGTATGTGTAGCTTGAGTTTATTTATGGGAGCATAGATCTTTGACAGTGTCACTTTGAAGTGTTGTGACTAGGCTAATTATTGTGGTTGGTGAGAAGTTTCGAGGATAGTTTATACTCGAGCACTTATAAAATGGGTTCATTCTTCAGCTTTAGTGTGCAACTTCATCTCCCTACAGCACGGCGTGTTGTTGGTAACCTTTGGGGTGTTCGTCAGACTAGTGACTGATTTCGACCTTGGTTTTAGTATTGAGATAGCTAGTGATGTTTTTAGGGAGTTTTTGTTGAAAATATTGGTGTTTAATCCTCAGTGGGGTTGTGGTTAACTCGTATAAGGGGTTTTCGGCAGGTGGAGTTGTCGTGGATGCCTATGCTGATGTTCTGTCTCCTTCATTGGAGTTTTTCTTCACGTATCTCCGTTCTGTTTTGACTTTCAAGGACGAAAGTCCTTTTAGTAGTGGATTTTGTAATGACCCTCATAGTTTGCATTCTAGGCATTTTAGTAGTTTTCCCAAGTCATTTATGAATTGTTGGGACTGGTAGTTCGGATCCCTGGAAGATAGATTGAGAAATATCTCAAATTGCCGTTTTTAGAGTCTAAAACTAAGTACTAGTTGACCAAAGTCAACTTTTCTTCAAACCAAGCTCGGAATTAAATTTCAACAGTTCTGATAGCTTTGGAATTCCAAAGAAAGTCAATATTGATGTTAGGTTTGTGTATCAGATTTTTTGTTTGCAATTTGTGCTCATTCGTGGATTTTAGTTAATTTTAATGCCTAAGTTTGAGCTTGAGTGGTATTTTGGTGTTCGGAGTGTTATATCAGAATTTTGACACTTCTGTTAGCTCTGGAATGATAATTTTAGGCTACTGGAGGTGTTGGTTCATTTCCCAGACTTGTCATTGTATTTTCAAGCTGTTAGTAGAAATTTCATGAATTTAAGCTTAGGTGTTGACTTGGTCAAGATTTTTCCAAAACAACCTTAGATTCCAATTTCGACTGCGGTGTTGAGTCTTGAATGCAGTTTTGGGTGTGTGTGCAAATATTATTTGTGTAGATTGGACTTAAAACACATTTCTATTAGTGATTGAGAGTAACTCTTCTCTTTGGTTTTACTGTAAAAACCTGCAATTGGTATAGGTAAATTTCCTCTACGCGATCCTATTTTAGATGCACTCAATCTCGCGGCTTCCATTGTTCCTTAAATGCGATTGCTTATCCTTTCAGGCGATCATGAAGTATGGTGACCTTATACTCTTCGTGATCGTGTGAGCCATTCCGCGATCTCTATGTACAAAAGATTCCCTCCATGCAATCGTGACTATCCTTTATGCGATCACGTTGCTTTGTTCAAAATACCCTATGCAATCGCAATGAAGTAAATACCTGTCAGTTATATAAATCCCTGCACGGACCTTGGTTTTTATTTTTGCAAAAATATTACGTATTAACTTGTTCTTGTGTGAAAGACTTCTTCCAAACATCAATTAAAAGCTGAGGAAAATCCCCAAGCGTTGTCCTTCGACTTCCATTCAATTTGGTTAAGTTTCTTCTTTGTTTTAATTCTTGAAATCCTTAGTTTTCTCCACTAATGGCCCAATTGATGAAGTTGATGATCTCATGCCATAATTCGTACACTATTGCATTATTTTTTGTTCCCTAAGTACATTTCTCTCCTAGTATCGTTAATTCATCTAATTTCCAATGTTTAATCCTATAAAGATTGCATATTTGACCCCGTTATAGTCAAATCTGCCCGGGTTGTTTTGTAGCCCTTCCCGCACTTGAATTATGTACAATTTTGGAGAACGGGTTCCTGGTAACGTTGGGAACTCCATGGTGATATTAATTTTAGGTTTTAATGAGCGGGCCTCGTAGGCCCAATTTAGGTTAAATTTTAGGCCCAGTTGGGAACTTAGCATAATTTATAAAGTTAGACTCGTATTGATAAATGGAATACTTTTACGCAAGTTTCAGAGCATTTGGAGATCATTTGACATCATTCGTAGTTATATTCGTGAGATTGTAGCACTTAATCGTCGGATGACAGGTAGGCTTCATGGCTATCTTTGGGCTTATAGCTTTAATAGTTGTACTAAATAGCATCTGTGGGTTTGTTAACTGGGTTGTTACAGTTACCTTGTATCGTTCCTTCATTCGTTCCCTTGTTGATATATATTTTTGTATCCGGATTTATATGGTGCCTGTGACTTAGGAGGTGTGTAGGGCATAGTGTGTTGTTATTACATGATTATATATATTCTTGCTAATTATGTGCATTCATTACATGAAAGTTTGGGCCTTGGGATTAGATGAGATTGCATTGGGGCTGGGCCAGTATCACCACCTGATTAGTGAGCCATGAAGGCTAGAGACAGGTATTAGTAATAATAACAAATAAGGATATAAATCAATAGATTATATTATTCTAATAATAATAATAATACAAGTAATAAATTTTAAACTGCTTTAGACTTAGCGTTGTATCGAGCACCTGGTAATACTATTTTACATTTTTTATCCTGAGCTTTATATCCTAGCACTGAAAATTTTCATTTGACTAATTAATGCTTGGACTTGAGACTGACACCGTTTGATAGTGAGTACAACCTCTGACACTTGAGTCTGTCGTAGTACGATAGTGAGTACAACTTTTCAAAACTATCACATACATTGGTTTGGAGGATATTTGATACAGTTCCCTTGAGAACGTTTGGTGATACTATGATATACAGACGTGGAACCCCATGAATTGACAAGTATGGTTATGATGTTATCGTATGAGAATTTTGTTTCTAGACTATAACATCCTTCAGGCGCTGAGATTTGGGATGTGAGGTTATGATTATTTTAAAGATTGTACGTGGTGACATACCTCTATAGACCTTGCTTTTGAGATTTGGCTACACGGAGGGAGGATATATGATGGAGAAGAGATATACTGAGAATATTTAGGGTAGCCTTCCATGGGTTCTGCCTGCTGGACCTACGGGTACCGGAGGAGAAACGTACACAGGACTGGTTACTTCATGTGCTTGTATTTATTTTTTTCACTTGTCTTCTTTAGTGTACCCTGGCTAAGATGTAAGGCCTACGATGAGCATGAATTATGTGTTTAAATTAATTATTATATTATTGGTTTATTTCTTAGTTATGGTAGTGTTATTTTTAGGCGTAATTCTTATATGGGTTATTGTGTGGTACTCTCTTATCAGTTTTCAATTATACTTGAGGTTACCGGTATAACATCCATGTTCTCCTTCTGTCTTTTATTGACTCTTTTTTATTATTATTATTGTTCATATTTATTGTTGCATGGAATCCTGGTACATTTTCCTTCATTGCCTAAATTTATGTTATGTGATTAGCTAGCGATACATGTTTTCCTTGTTACTTCACTCTTATTTGAGTAGCTAGCTTCCATGGTGTACTATTTTCTTCTATAACTATATTTTTGTATTTCGTTATTTCCTGCTTTTATTATTGTTATATACCTAGTGGGCCCTCGAAGCCTACTGGGTTTGGGTTTCTTTGGCAACTTGTACTCATACTACACTTGCACATGTGCAAATCCGAGTATAGGTGCCAGACCTATATTATAGATCGTTGTTTGTACAGACTTCATTGACCTTCATAGATTCAGTGTGAGCTTGGCGTCCGGCTTTTTCTTCTTCCCTTCAGCATTTTTTTTATCTCCATCTATTTTCCGAGATACAGTTGTCTTAGACTTTTGATTCCTTGTTCTGTACTTAGTGGTTTTGTAATACATTGATACCGGGTTTTTGGAATTGTTGACTCTGTTTACTTAAGCATTTAATCATCTAATGTTTATTATACTTGCGCCTTCCACATCCAATATAGTAGTCTTCCACTTCGACTTCGGACTACGAGGTTGGTTCTCCAATTGGTGGTATAGTAGGTGCCCTTATGATCTCAAAAATTAGGTCGTGACAACAAGAGGGCTCGGAATGTTCTTGGAAGCCAATGAAAGGTAACCAAATGTTCTATTTGCATAAGAATGATATTCTGGACTCAAAAATAAAGGTGAAATTTTTATACAAGATTGTTCTCGTAAAATATTGACTAAATTTGACCCTCAAAATTTAACTGAGTACTCAAAAAAACCCAGCTTGCTCGGGACCCAAACAAATTGCTTAGTTAATCCAAACTCGATATTCTAGAGCTGATTGTGTAGTCATATTTTCAATCCAAGGCTTTGGTCATTGAAAGTTGACCAAAGATAAAATTGTGAACTTCAAAATTCCAAAAACACACAAAACTAGATAAAATCACAACAAAGGCCTCAAGACATTAGAAAGAGTTCGTCTAGATTTTGATCCATATTTTTGAGATAATGGATTTTGTTGAAATCTGATTTTGAGTTTATTTTCATAGAGTATTGACTGAAGTTAATGATTACACAGTTCAGGCTCTAAAACAAATAAACAAACATAACAACTAAAGAACTAAACCACCGGTCTCAATACGTCATAAATGACTTATGACCATTACACGAAAGCCCAAAAATTCAAAACATTAATAATAACATAAAACTAACCTGAAGGTTCATCACAATATATGATCATTCAAGTATATTTTCTTATGGAAATTCATATTTTGAGCTTCGGACATGATCATCTTCTTATCAATAATTCATAAGTTTTTCTTCTAAATTCTGTAAATTCTTCATTTATTTTCTTTATCTTTACCCTCTTATTATTTGGTCTATTTGAACCCTAATTCCTCTTTAATTGTGCTCATAATTTGACCATGTATTCTCAATATCATTCGGAACTCATGTAACATTTTAATTTTTGTTCAGTTAGCGGCCCTTGAGGGCTTATTTTAAACCAAATATTGGGTTAGGTTTATTTATAAAAATATGGGTATCATTTTCCTTCTCGTGATGAGTATATTATTACATTTATAGTAAGACCTTAGTTGGTAGCTTTTTGGAGTAGTTTTTCCTAAAATACGATGTCCCTGACCTCATTTCCAAAGTATAGGTAAGCTACAACTTGCTATTTCCAAGACTTGGTTTATTTGGTATAGATGTGATAACATGCTATTTCTAGGTAGGGATATAGGTTGGTACAATTTATCCCTATTCTAATATTTTAAATTTATTTCTTCTCAACATTTATCTCGGTATTTGAGTAGCTTTAATAGCTTTCCATTGGCGTGAATTATAGATTTGTTTAAATGGCTTATCCTTGGAATAAATATAGACTTGATTTTGGCTTGGCATGGGCTTACTTATAGTTACGACCAATGGGGAGTATTCCTGAGCCTTTATAAGGTATTTAACTTGGTTATAAAACTTTTGGTTATGCATTCATGAGGCATTGGCAATTAGTCCTTATTACATGATTTTCAAACTTATCATGGTCGTAGGGACCCCTTTCCTTTTGAGTAGGTTAAAAGAGGGGATAAATGGGTTTTCAAAGGATTTATGTGAATTTTCTGGCTTTAAATAAGGTAACATGAGTTGTTTTAAACTCAGTTTGAGTTTTTGCACCTAACCTTGATGTCCAACTTATTTTAGATCTTGTTCGAGTTTAGGCACTTGATATTAGAATTTTTCTAATTTTAGACTCGGTTAGTTACATTCACCAAATATTGAGATTTTACTTATTTTAGTCATGGTTGAAGTCTGGGAACCTTGATTAGAGGCATTGATTTGTATATAGTTTGAGTCCTTTACAAGTCCTACTAATCTAGATTGCTAGCACTGGCAGAGGACTATATGGTAGGGGAGAGCTATATCATCTGAGATTCCCCTAGGTCCTACCTTTCTAAGATTTGAGTGTCTAGGGGGAGCATATAATTCCACCTAAAATTTCATTACATATTTCATTCTTGATTTGGTTCCACCTCTATTTACTGGATGTACCCTTTATGTTATGAGGGCTTACTGGGTTTCTTTTCTCTTAGTTGTACCTCTTAGGCTTATAAGGGTTGTAGATAGGATTATGTGGTTATTTGTGCTCTATTAGTAGATTACTAGTAGGTTTACTAGAGCATCCTTACCTTGTGAATTATACAACTCACTTTTCTTCTACTTGTGTTCCCTTTGTTTTCATGTTATTTGAGGTAACCAATATACTATCCTATTCTTATTTCTCTATTCCTATTCTATTACAAAGACCGAGTTACATTCCTATACTTTGTAATTTAGATGTTTCAATTTTACTTGTAGCTAGCTTCTTTGTTATTACTTTTTCCATCTTACCTGTGACTTGTTTAGCTTATACTCGCTTGTTATGTTACTTATATCATATGTAAGCTTAATCAGTCTATGATTCCAACATGGTACGTATTGTATTTGGTACTCATGCTACACTTCTACATCTTTTTTAATATAGATCCTAGTGCCATTAATTATTGTTGACATTAACCTTCATGCAAATCTTCTTTTGGGATATGTCACTGTTGTATTTTATAGATAGCCTACATATATATTTACGTTTTGTATTCCATTTGTACTCCTCATTTGTAGTGTCTCTTGTTAAGACTGATACTAGGTCGTGGGTTTGGTTTTTCATACATATAAATATATATTTCCCCTATACTTCATGTTCTACTTTCTCTTGCTTTTCTTTGTTTGATATACCCATTTCCCATTGTATTTCCTTTATTCTTTGTTGTGGCTCGTTACTTGCCTTTCTGGTATATGGGTTAGGCTTATCTATAGGAGATTGCGCTTGGTACCATCATAACTTAAGAAATCAAGTTGTAATACAATCCATGTATTAACATCATGTGAAATGATCGCTATATATGTTTTCAATGTTGATTTAGTATTTATTTGTTCAACACATGAAATATGTTGCACTATTTTATATTTTTTTAGCCAGAATTTTACTTAG
>JBDJHY010226775.1:0-11097 GCA_039654485.1 Withania somnifera
TTCTGTTTCTTTACAAAAGTTGCACTTTCAGTAGTCGGAATGTTCTGAATTTTGTTCGCTTTAGCCCGAAGTGCTTCCTTTGCTTAGAATGGCTTTTGCTACAACATCCATGCGTTTTTAGGAGATCCATTAACATCGAATCTTCATCTTAACGGTTTGGTCATCAATCAAAACATGAAGGGATGATTTTCGTGAACCAACCTTGGTCCAACAGTCTATTGGGAGAAAAAAGGACAACATGCATGATTTTCTTAGTAGGTAATATAGTAAGAAATTTTAACCTTGCAATTCTTAACAGTAAAAAGCTACCCCACTCTTACCTATTTAAATAACCCACTTTACGAATGTTATATGCCAAAGATCTATCTATGTATATTTATCCCCAAATAACAAACTTTATCATTAGGATACAATCAATCACTACAAAAAAGTTTGTCCTAAAATTAGATCCCAACCGAAACAACAACAGTACTTTAATTCTTTCCACCAATTAACATGGTACTAATGAGTGCTTACAATCCCAAAATAGTATTATACTTATAGAGGGTTTGGATCTTAGCAAAACCCTTACCTTCACACTTGAGGAGCAGTTTGTGTGACAAGCCACACCATTTTTTTCTCCTTAACAAGAATATTATTTTGTTAGGTTAAGAGGAGAAATTAAGTTAAATTATATATTAACCTAATCATTGTAAATATAAATGTAATGGGTATAGAGGGTCTTTATTAGTCTATATATTCTTTGATTTCGTCCACCTCCTAAAATAAATATTACAACCCACATAGGGCAAACATAAATGAGAACATCGCATAGATTATGGGTTTCAGGTATCCAATCAACTAATCCCAAAAATGAGGAACCACTTCTAACTTTAACAAAATTATATTTTTATTTCCTACTAATTAATTTAGTTATTTAGAAGTACCCAAAATTTATATACCCGCGGTTGAACAAATAGAGTAAAATACCCCATTAGAATATACGAGAAGAGTCTTTCATGAAATAAAAATTCTAGTGCATAAAATAACCTATTGGGTCGTTGCAGCACGACCCTTTGCTGGAGCTCTAAATGGTGGTGTGGTGGGCTCCTCATTTGTTGTTGTGTTCGAAGATCATGTACATGCCATCTGTAGAAAAGTGAACAAAAAAAATAAGATTTTAAGAGACCAACTCAAATACAACTCTTGACCCAGAAATAAAAAGAGTATGATTTCCTAAAGATGTCACTATAACCTCCCAAAGATAAAATACAAACGTATCCGCACTAATCCAAACAACTTTATAATAAATTGGCTTATGTATCGAGGATACCAATAAACCAAGTAATTTAATAATAATTTTTCACGATCCAATTTCTCAAGAGATGAGGGCATCTATATCCCTCTATAGGAAAATCACCCAACAAAAATATAAGAGTGGGAATGAAGAAAATAAGCAAAAGATAGCATATAATTAAAGAATGGACAAAAACAAGTTAATAAAATAAGAAAATCACCAAAACCTGATATCAAGAACAATGAGCCACTAAAGTATAAGTACAAGAACTTAGAAACAATGAAATACATAATCTGTCTCAAATAGTACAACTGACATAAATAAAATAAGGAAAGGTAAACTAGGTTCTGGACGTCGGGAACTATCCTCTACCTCAGGGATAATCAGTTAGCATGAAGCTTCAGAATCAATTTCGACCAATCATACTCGGATCTGCACCAAAAGATGTATGAGTGTAGTATAAGTACGAAAAAGCCTAGTCAATTGGATACCCAGGTGGTATTATAGGAGGACTAGGCATGTATAAGAAATAAAAGCAGTAAATAGACAGATAATGAAAGAAAGGTCAGAAAAGTCAAACAAGTATAGCAAACACGGAAGAACTAGCTAACTGGATTTAGGAAAGTAAACAATCCAATAAATCTAGCTAACAAGTATCGAAGACTCAGCCAAAAAAAAAATAGGAACATACTTGAATCCATGCTTAAATAACAAGAGATAGTAAAAGAAAACAGATATGACAGTATATGCCGGTAATCTCAATAAAAGGACAAAAAGGGAAAATCTACAACCAAGTCATGAAATAATATACAACATGAAGAAAACCCCAGATAATCCAACTAGCATCCAAAAAAAGGACAAACAATGAAATAAGTAAGTTCAGATTCTAACGAGCACCCATACACCAAAAGGATACATACAAGTAAAAACAAACTCGCCACCCACCCATACAATCGGAGAGTATAATCAACAAATAGAAAACAGGGATAGAAGTATGTAGAATGATATGATATGGTAATAGTAAAATCTCGTATTCTCTTCATCCGAACTTGCAATCCCATCAGGCAGGGTCCATAGAAGGTCATAACCTTTATACCTCTACTCCTTTGTATACCCCTTCTTTGATCAATAGTAGACCTAGATTAGAAAGGTCTATGGAAACTTCAACCGCATACAACTCATAAATTCATATTATACTTAGACCTCAATTGGGCCTATCTTAATAACCTCAAGTGTCAATAACTATGCCTAGTCGCAATTAGGTCTAAAATTAGAACAAAACTCAAGACTAGCTCTTGGCCACAACCAAGTCTAGTATCAGCTTGAAAACAGTAGATAAATTCATCTTAACCCTTTTATCATCAAAATTTAGTAAAAATCATCATTTTATATTCAATTGAATCTCGTAATACTAAAGATAGGCTCACAATTCCATGCAAGATTTCAAAATTAGTGATGTTGGATTCTTGTCCATAAAATAGTAGAAACTAATACATAAAAAGAAGTTTTTATGATGATATTGTTCACAACCATAATAAAAGGATCATAACTACTCCCGCTTGCCATGCATAGTCTCGGTATCACTAAAAAAACCTATGAATTATCTAATCGATATTTGGGACTCACAGACATTCCCAGTAATCTCATCATCTATGTTTTAGTGTTATAAAGACACACACGATCATATTTTAAACTATAATCGTAATGCAACACTGAAATGAAAGCCAAGAACCTGACTAAAAGAAGCGGACAAGGTACTACATTTTATTTTCATAATAAAACTATAGTTTTAGATAAAGGTGCCAATCCAAAAATACATGGAAAGCTAATTACTACTATTATCTCAAATAAACACAGTCTATGATCGGTAAGTCATAGCCTACCTAACGTTTGAAGAGTAAGCTTAAAAATATCAGGAGAATAGTTCAATCAGCTCCAAAATTCTCCAAATGAATTTGAAAAATCATGAAAATATAAAAAGAATAATAAAAAAGTTAAAGGGAATAAAATGACACTCATAAAGCTAAGGTATAGCTAGGGTCAAAATTTGAGTCAAAATGGGTCTACAGGCCCGGTAACCCAAAATTCTGAACAAAAGGTACCAACACATTCCTCTATTTATCAAAAACTTACAAAATTTGGAGTAAAACTGAGATAAGAACAAGTTAAAATCAATGAATAAAGTGAAGAATGAAGTTGATGAAATTTGGAAAATTGGGGATGAATTTCAAAAAAAAGTAGAACGGAAACTATCCAATAATTGAAGAAAAGATGTAGAAATGCAATTTTCGCATTACCTAAGGTCACATGTACAACCCCAAGGTTTATCACTGGAGGAACAATTGAGTATTAAAGTGAGGAGATGAAGAAATAAGATGACATATGGGGGTTTTAGGATTAAATACTATACTTCCAGGTACTCTTCGTGATTGCATAGACTGAGGTTAGCAACCGTGATGGAGATTTAGAATAATCATCGTGATCTCGTGAATCCCAGTCGCGATCACGAAGAAAAAAGTCTGAAAGCTAGCAATCACGTAGAGCAACTGAATATGTCATCGAATTATGTGAGCTTCAGTTGTGATAAAGAAAATAGCAGTGCACCAGCAAATGTTCACTACAAAAAATTTCAGCCAAAAACTAAGTTTCAAGTGATGGTTTAGACTAAGTTCGAAACATGATTAACACAAATTAAATATGCTACCTATATGAAAATAACATTTCACACTCAACAACATAGACAAAATTTCAATATGAGATTGTTTTGGCAAACTGTTGACTAAAGTTAACCCTCGATTTAAATTTTTCAAATTCCAACCGAGTACTCATAACGATCCATGCTAGTCCAAAACCCAAACAAACCCCTCATTTAACCCAAACTCAACATTTAGAGCTGACAATACAATTGGATTTTTAATCCTAAGGTTTGATCAACAAAAGATTACCGAAGTCAATCTTTTGAACTCTAAATGCCACAAATACGTAAAATAAGATAAAATCACAACGAAGGCTTCGAGATACAAACCAAGAGATTTTATAGACCTAAATCCATATATTGGAGCTAACAGAACTATCTGAATTCAATTTTGAGTTTGTTTCGAGAAATATTAACCAGAGTCAACAATTTCAAAAGTTAAATGTTCTAAAATAGAGAACAGACATGACAACCAAATGAATGACTCAGGAATCAAACTACTTGACAAGTCATAAATAACTTGAGCCAGCTAAAACAAACTCTAAGATGCAACAAAATGTGTTAGCATAAAAATGACCGGAGGACTCATTACATTAATGAAGCGTAAAATTTTCTTTCAAATATGTCATATTAATAAATCAAACAGCAAAAATGTAATGACCCTTACGGTAATTTTTATAATTTTACATTTTCTTGCATCTTAGAGATTTTTTATAGTAAACCTAAGTTATTTAAGACTTATTGGAACCGGTGGTTTGGTTCTCAGGTTATTTATTTCTTCAGTCTGTCTATTTCCTAATTTTAGAACCTTTAATATTAAAATTGACTTTAGTCAACATTCTATGTAAACAAACTCAGGATCAAATTCTTTTAGTTTCAGTTAGCTATAGAATATGTATCTTGATCTAGATAGAGTCTTGGTTTAGGTCCAGAGGCTTTGGTTTTGAGTTTATGTGATATTGCGTGTTTTATGGTATTTCTAGTTCGTAAATAGATCTTGAGTGGTCATTTTTTTATTGGATCCCCAGATTGAAAATCTGACTATACTATCAACTCCAAAATATTGAGTTTGAGTCAGGTGAGAGGTTCGTTTGGGGTTCGAGTCAACTAAGCTCATTTCGAGTACTAGGTTGAAAAGTTAGTTATTTTAGAAAGTGTTGACTGTGATCAATATTTCATAAAAATAACCTTGGTTGGAATTTCATCTGTTCTATAGAGTCCGAAATATTATTTCTATACACGTAGCTATTTGGTTTGTGTTCATCGAGTTCTAAATGCAATCAAGCTTTGTATCACAGTTTGGTTGTTGGTTTCAGCAGTTGCTGGTGCAGGTGAATTCCTTCTACGAGATCACATAACTTATTCATATGAGCGCGATGAAGAAGTCTTGCCAAGCCTTCGTGATCACACATTTACGCGATTGCGTCCTCCAGTCAAGTTAATTCTCGCAATTGCCTCATCCTTGGCACAATCACTATTCACTTCCATATCAGCCTTCGCAATTGCAACCCTTCGTTATGAAATCACAAAGAGCAATCATATACCTAGTCTAAATACCTAGAAATTTCGATCTCTCAGCACTTGTTCATTCTTTTCCAACTCCAAACAATCTAAAACCTCCATTAAAATCTTTGGGTCTTTGCATGTAATAGTTGGTAATGTTCAAAACTTCATTTCATTAATTACTTATCAATTATTGGTAAGTTCCACCTTAATTTCTTCAAATTTATCCAAAATTCTCAAAGTTGGTCCTTTACTTTAATCCATTATTTATTGCTCGGCTTAGCTCCAAATTTTGGGTTCCCTACGATCTGAGGAATATTTTGGCACCTTTGGTTTGGAGATTTGGGTTGGCAAACCACTAGACCTGTTATGACCCATATTCCCGTATATTTTCATAGCTTTTTGGGTATTTTTTGACTCATATTAACATGTAGATTATTATTTTACAAGTTTTGTAATCGTTTGATCTTATTCATGCTTTTTGGGAGTACTTGGAGCAGTCTGGGCTATTCTAATCAGTATTAGCGAGCTTGTATTTAAAGGAAAGGTAGGCTATGACTTAAATCTTAGACTTGGATTATATGGAACTAATGTAGTAAATATCTATCCTTGAGTTGGATTTGTAGGTTGGTACCCATGACCCTGCTCGCTTTTTGGCTAGGTATTGGTGTTGCATTTGTGATTATCTTGTGAAACTAAGTGGTCTTTATTGACTTTGGAACACAAATGGTGCATTTATTGGGAATGTCTGTGAGTATCGAACATTGATTAGTTGTTCTAGATTTTGTATATCTGCGTTTATACAGGGCCGACAGGACTTATTGAGCTATTTTTTATGGTTGAGCATATCATTATCCATGAAACCTAGTTTTCTCTGCATCGGTTTCTACTGTTTTATAGCCAAGAGTTCGACATCACTAATTTTAAAACCTTGCATGGCCTTATGGGCCCATTTTCAGTATTATTAGATTAAAATGAGTATTTTGAGAAGTTTTACCAATTTTATATGATAAATAAGATAATAAGATATAATCACTAATCTGAGATATTGCTAGACTCGATGAAGCCTAAGCGCTAGACATTGATGACTTATACAAACTTTGTCTTAGTGATTCCTGAGCGATAGACACTGATTATTCCTACTGGTTTTAGTCTCACTGATGCTCAAACAATTGCTTTGATATTACATGATTAGATCCTGTGAGGCCTGGGCACTCATTCATACATTGATGTTACAAGGTTACAGTTTTAATTTAATTAAGTATTGAGATAGTATGTGGGAACTCCAACCATGGACCTTGCCGACCTAGTACCAGTACATATGCAACTGGGGAGGGGTATACAATGGAGTAGTAGGTATACGGGGAACTCCTTCTATAGGTCTTACCTGTTGGACCAACGTGTATCGGAGGAGAAACATAAATATTTATTTTTTGCTTACATCATTTCATCATGCATATTACTTCCTTGAGTGTTGTTTGTTATTTTTACTCCTCAATGTATGGTACACCGGAGGGTTTATATTTATTTATTTGTATCTCTCAGTGGTACAGGACATCATGGGATACTTTTTACCAATTACTATTTCGATTTACTATTATGGGCTATACTTATACCTGTTAAGTTATCTTTCATGCCTCCTTATTGTGATACTTGTTGTAGTTATCCCTTTCCCCGCTCCTATTATTTGAGGTTACCGATATAGCACTTTTTTTTGTTTACTTGTATTCTTACTAAATAAACATGGATTCAAGTATGTTCTTCCTTCGTTGTCTTGAGTCTTTCTTATTAACAGCTAGTTATGTAGAGATTTATTTGCCTTATCTTTTTAGCTAGCTTCCTAGTTTTCTCTACTTGGTTGACTTCCCTGATCTGTATTCTTTATCTTCTTATTTACTATCTTTATTTCTTATATGATCCTAATCGGTCTATGATGCCTATTGGGTACTTGTTGCTATGGTACTCATACTATACTTCTGCATCTTTTTGGTATAGACACAAGTACGAGTGGTCCGTGTTGATTCCTGATTTTGGGTTGTGATTCTTTTGCTGAGGTTGATGATGGCTTCTAGAGTTCGAAGCTTGTATTTTACCTTTTCTGATATCTCTTTATGTTATACGTTCAATACATATTATGTATTTTTTTCTTTAGACATTGTTCTCATATATTAGTGGCTTATTATATCACATATCAAGTTTTGGGTTTATTATTGACTTGATTTAAACTTTTACTTATCCCTATCCCTTTTTTATATTTTATATTCCAATTTTAGTTAATTATTCTTTCTTTGCATGCTTGTCAGGTGGTTCTCCTATTCTGGGATGTAGGTGACCTCATGACTTGAGAAATTGGGTTGTGACAAATTAATGGTTTGATGCAGTGGATTCCCATTTCAGAGTGGAAGTGGAGTGGATCACTATGGATTTCGTTTAGGCTTGTCTCGGACTCCTCGTATCCATGATTTGATTGGGCTCTGTTTGATAGGTTGACTAAGTCTACGCACTTTATTCAAGTTCATACTGATTATAGCATGGAGAAATTAGCCTTTATCTATCTTCAGCAAGTGGTTAGACTTCAGGGCATATCGGTTTCTATTATCTTTGATCGTGGTACTTAGTTGACATCTTGGTTTTGGAGAAAGGTTTAGTGTGGTATAGGTATTGAGGTCCATCTTAGCACAACATTTCATCCTCAAACACACGGTCAGTCCAAGAGGACTATACAGGTCTTGGAGGATATCTTGAGGTCTTATTTTCTTGATTTTGATGGTTCTTAAGATCAACATTTGGCTTTGGAGGATTATGTGTATATCAAAAACTACCATTCTAGTAATCATATGGATCTATTTGTAGCTCTGAATGGTAGGCTATATCATTCACCTATTGGTTGGTTCGATGGGTTTAATTCTAGATTGCAGAGTACTGATCTACTTTAGGATGCTTTATATACAGTTCAGTTGATTCAATATAGACTTTAGTCATCCCACAGTAGACAAAAGAGTTACTCAGACCTCCATCATCGTGCCTAGGAGTTCAGTGTGGGTGATCGAGTTTTCTTACAGGTGTAGCTCATGAAGCGTTGAGGTTTGGGAAGAGGGGAAAGCTCATCCTTGATATATTAGCCCTTTTGAGATTCTTGACCGAATTGGTTTGTTATATATAGGGTAGCCTTGCCTCCTATATTTTTAGTTGTGCATATATTTTTCTATGTTTTGATGTTGAGACAGTACATCCCAAATGATTTGCATGTTCTTAGATATGATTATGTTTAGATCAATGGGGGACTATCAATTATTGAGGAGACGGTGAATGGTTTTGGCTAGAGAGATAAGGAATTTATGAGATTCCGATAGTTAAGGTTTAGTGGATAGATCTTACCATAGAGGAGGCCACTTGGGATGCCGAGAGTGAGTTGATATCTCAGCATCCGTATCTATTTGAGCCTTCAGGTATAACCCTATTCTAGGATGAAGTCCTTTTTAGTAGTGGATATTGTAATTACCCTTATGGTCATTTTAGCATTTTCGCATTTTTTGGCATCTTAGAGCTTTTCTGTAGTAGTCCTAAGTCATTTAATACTTGTCGAAATCGGTGGTTTGGTTCTTGGGTCGTTCATTTGGTCGTTATGTCTGTTACCCTATTTTAGAGCCTTTAATATTTAAATTATTGACTTTAATTAACATATTTTGTAAACAAACTCATAATCAAATTCCGATAGTTTTGTTATCTTCGAATCATAGATTTTGATGTAGATAGACTCTTGGTTCGGATCTGTAGGCTTTGATTTTGAGTTTATATGATTTTGCGTGTTTTGTCGGCTTTATAGTTCATAAGTGGAGCTTGAGTAGTCAGTTTGTGATCGGCCTCGGATTGAAAAATATGACTGCTCCATCATCTATGAATTTTTGAGTTAGGGTTAGGTGAGTAGTACATTGGGGCTTCGGTCCAATCCAACTCATTTTGAGTACTTGATTGGAAAGTTGGTTATTCTTATGGAAATGACTTCGGATTGAAATTTCATACCGTAGAGTCCGAAATGTAATCTCCATGCAGGTAGCATATTTGGATTATATTCATTGGGTTCTCAACTCATTTCGAGCTCTGTATTGAAGTTTGGTTTTTTGCTGAGTTTGCTGGTTTCAGTAGTTGGTGGTGCAGGTGAATTCCTTTTACGCGATAACGTAGCTTCTTCACGTGATCGCGGTGATAAAGTTCTGCCAAGTCTTCGCGATCGTGACATATCCTTCATAGGATCGCTAATTTACTTCCAGGTCATCCTTTGCGATCGCGACACTTCGTCACACGAAAGGCAATCATGTACCAGGTATAAATACTTAGAAATTTCGATTTGTTTGAAACTATTCATCTTTTTCCAACTCCAAACACTCCAAAACCTCCATTAAAATTTGTGGGTCCTTGCATGTGATAGTGGGTGACATTGGAACTTTATTTCTTCAATTATTTATCAAGTATTGGTAACTTTCCACCTTAATTTCTTCAAATTTAACCCAAATTCTCAAATTAGTCCTTCACTTTAGTCCATTGTTTCTTGCTTATTTCCTGCTCATCTTAGCTCCAAGCTTTGGGTATGAGTTTCCTACGATGTGGAGATTTCTTAAATTCCAACCAAGTACTCAAAATGAGTCCCACTAGCACGGGACCTGAACAAACAACTCACCTAACCCAAACTCAATTTTTCGGAGATGATGGTGCAGTTGAATTTTCCATCCAATGATTCTACCATCAAACTTAATAAAAGTCAAATCATTAGACTTCAAAGCACGAAACACCAAAATTACACAAAATGAGATAAAATCAAACAAAAAGTCCTGGGACATAAACTAAGAGTTCTTCTAGACTAAACTTCACGTTTTGGAGCTAAAAAAACTACCAAAATTTGATTTTGAGGTTGTTTTCAAGGAATATTGAGTAGAGTCAATAATTTCAGAAGTTAAGGCTTTAAAACAGGGAAACAAACATAATAACCAAATGAACAACCCGGTAAACGAACCACCGGTCCTGATAAGTCATAAATGACTTGGGCCGCTACAAGAAAGTTATAAGATATAAGAAAAGTGTGATAAAATAAATAATTGGAAGGGTCATTACAACATCCACTACTAAAAATACTTTCATCCTCAAAAGACAAAAGAAGGAAGGTACCTGAAGACATAAAAAGTTTCGGATACATAGATCGCAACTCACTCTCGATCTCCCAAGTGGCCTCCTCAATAGGGCGATTCCTCCACCTGAAACTTTAACATTAGAATCTCCCTAGACCTCAACTTTCTTACATCTCTAGCCAAAGTAAGCATCATCTCCTCTACCATAGACGAACTCTTATCCACCTGAGCTGAATCATATTGAAGCATACGAGACTCATCAGGAACATATTGCCTTCACATAGATACATGGAAAATAGGATGCACAACTGATCATAGGCAGATTTACCTTCCTATAAGCTATATAACTTGTACTAATCTACTTTGTTTCGGGAATAATTGCGTAATATATAATATTTTCGGATTGAATGTGAGGAATTACGACTAACCTATGTGATTAGCATCTTTTTAGGAAATCATAAGCATATGGATGAAAACAAGTGAAGAAAAGACAAGACAAG
>JBDJHY010226785.1:0-11097 GCA_039654485.1 Withania somnifera
GACATAAATCAAAGGCAAGTTAATATAAAACTTCCCTAAACAGCTTTTAAATTTTTGGTCTTGTCAATCGTTGAGGAAATAGTGGTGGAGATCTTGCAATGAATGCTACACCCCCAGGCTTAGTGTCTTTTTCCTTTCCACTATCTACATTTTCATTGCTTCTCTTCTTTTCTTAATTGACTTGCATTTTGAGGCACTAACTTATGCAACTGCAACTCGCTTCTCATTGTAACTACTTTTAATGGTCTTGGATTTTGGTCTGTGTTTCTTAGAAGACCCCTTTGGAGCCATGTATTTTGTGACACATAGCCATTTTTCCCATTGTCCTCTATAGTTGTTGTGTAGCCGCTTATTGATTTTTCAGGTTTGCTTCCAGCCTTGCTAGTCTCTTACTATCACGTGCCTGCCCTTCTAGCAACTTGTTAAGCATTTCTTCTGTACTGTTACCGGGCTGCACATTCTATGAAGTACCATAATTCTGCTATGTGAACTTGGGTCCCTTTTGTTGATTTGACTGTTGGTTTTTGTACTGACCTGGACCGTGTTTCTGTGATTGATTCTGATTTCCACCCCAAGAGAAGTTTGGATTGTTTTTTCAGCTTGAGTTGTAAGTATTACCATAATATTATTGTCATGCACTCTTTGTGCATTTCCCACGAAGTTAACCAAATCAAGATTGACCCCGCATACGTCAAACGTATGATCGTCTCCACCACATGTCTCACATTAATTCACAACCTAAGATTGGACTGCATTCTCTGTAGCTTGCTGTTGTTGTTGACCGAAAGCTTGAGTAAACATGTTTTGAAGGGATGAAATATGTGCTAATAATGTTGTAACCACCTCTAATTCCATAACCCCTATAGTATTTTACTTACCATTGGTTCTTGATACATCTTCATTCCAATTTGGATTACCTATGGCAATCCAATTCAATATAGTGTACATCTCATCATAAGTTAACTCCAAGGTCTGTCCCCCAGTTGTTGAATCTAGAAATATTTTGGAGTTTGGTTCCTGTGCCTTTATAAAGGTATGTAACAACACTTTATTGGACTACTGATGATGAGGACAAATTTTGAGCAATGTTTTAAACCTCTCCCAAGCTTGGTAGAGATTGTCATCAGGATTTTGTCTAAAGCTCAGGATTTTTCTCCTCAGCCTTGCTGTCTTCCCGGATGGAAAAAAATGAATTAGGAACTTATATATTGTCATCAGGATTTTTTCTAAAGCTCAGTATTTCACTCCTCAGCCTTGCTGTCTTCCCGGATGGAAAGAAATGAATTAGGAACTTCCTTACTGAGTTCTCCCATGTAAAAATAGAGTTTGGTGGCTCTGTAGCTAGCCACCTCTTTGCATCACCAAGAAAGGAGAATGGAAATAGAGTAAGTCTCACATAATCTGGTGAAACTCCCTCTGGAATATAAGTGTCACTGATCTTAAGGAAGTTCTGAATGTGCTACTGTGGATCCTCATATAAGAGACTAATGAATGACCCACTAGTGTACAAAAGTCGCACCATATTTTGCTTCAGTTTAAATCTATCTCCAAGTGCGGGTTTTTGTATAAAAGAGGTAGCTTTTGTGGCCCTTGGATAGCCACCTCACGGACTGTCCTTGCAGCTTCCATTTCAGCAAACACTACAACTATTGGATGATCCTGTTGAACTGGATAAGAGAACTCATCTTTCCTTCGTAGTTGATGTAAGAAACGTTCTGGATCCTGAAAGGGTTCCACCAAGTCTCTGTTCCATACCATATTAGCAGTAATCAGTGCTTGAAAAAAATAAAACCTGCTAAGTTCAAGTCGTTAACAATTGCATAATATAAAATATATTACTAGAATTAAAGACTTTCTAATTTCCAATTCCCCGAAAATAGTGCTAAAAACTTGTTGGTTACCAAGCACACACGCAAGTGTACGTGGTCTCACAAGTAATATAGTGGCTCTTTCGAGCCGAATATTGAACCCTCGGGGACTTGGTATTATGAATTAGTGTCGTAAATGACTCTTATAGGTTATTCAATATTATACAATTGTATGTCACAATAGAAGAATTTGGATTTTATACTATTCTAACTTTAACTAATGAAAATTAAATGAGACTTGGGAAGAAACAACAAGTGTTTTCAATAAAACGAAACATTCCAGTGTTATGGCATTACACATATTCATATATGATCTTAGTCTTCCATAAAAATCATTTATTTCTCTAATTGTTGATTCTGGGGTTGAAGTTATGCCTCAGGGATTTATAGTCCTCTAATAACTATTTATATAATTCCCACAACTAGTTCGATTGACTTGTATTATGATGAATTAATATAAATGCATTATAGATGGCTTCCCTATTTGACCAAGTTGGTCAATTAAGTACAAGATCATATCTTAATTGCAAATCATATTCATTATTCTAATTTTAGATTCAATAGACATGATCTCACTCCTTACACTCCTATTCCACTCATCAAATTTTGAAATTAGGGCAATTTCAGAGTTATAGATGTATTACAATGGTGGCCAATCAATTAGAACATATTAATACCTAAGTGTAAGAACAATTAACATGAGAATAGTAAATAGTTTATGTTCAACCAATATCATAAATCATGTGTTATCCATAACCCTAGAACAAGGGTATTTAGCCAATAATAATCATCCTCAATCCATAAAATAGCATCTTTAACATAAAAAGTACAAGGATTGAGAAATAGAAAGTAACCCTAGGTTGTTGAATATCTATTTCACTTGTTGTTTTCTCTCCAAGTATTGCACTACTCCCAAGAACGCCTCCTTATGGGTTATATAGTCGCCCAAGAAAATGGCTACTTTGCCACCAACTTAATTTATAAGTTAGAAGAAATTTCATCAAAAATAAATGGGGGATCACAATCGTGATGGTCTAGCCATCACGTCGTGATCCCTATCCTGATCAGCCTAAATTTTTTGCAATTCATCCCTACTTATGCTTCTACTTTCTCTTGATCTGCATTCCTTAAGAATCCATATACACTTGAAATAGGCCAATAATATGGGTTTGTAATGCTACAAACATATCTAGTAATAAGACACTCAAAAGCATGTAATTATTCTCGAATCCAAGTTAAAACATGGGACTTTAATGGCGTTAAGGCATATAATATGCCCAAGATCATCTATTTGTGCAATGCATTGCATTTACATTAATTTGTGATTTAATTTGATTTGTTTTCCCGACTTATTCTTGGAAACTGGTGAATGTGATTACTGAGATTTTCTGATACATAGTGAAAATATGAGACTATCTACGCCGATAATGATTTGAGATTATCGTCGATGCCTGATTTTTTGTTGATACTTGTTGTTATGAGTTGAGACTCGACACCTGTTTTGTGGGATCTTAATGGAATATGTTATTTGTTCTTAGTTTGTAGATTTAGACCTTTATTGTTAGCTAGGATATTGTAAATAAACTGTGTACAACTTATAATACTGTGTACAGGAGTTTTCGTCATTACTTTATAGTTAGACTAGCCGAGGACACTGTCGAGTACCATAATTTGGTACTTACTCTTTGATTTTTTGCACTCTTATGTAGGTTCAGAGCCTGGGACTTCGTGATCACCTTTTTCATATTCAATAGGTTTTACCCGAGGCATTCTGAGGTAGCTACCTACTCATTCAGAAGTTGCCAAATGTCTGATATTGTCTTCCTTTTCTTGGTCTTTATTTGTTAGAGACATCTAAAACTTGAGAAATTGTATAAATTCGTATTTAATGGCATGTATATAGTGGCAACATAACTTTGTGAATTAGCTTATGATATTTCATGTTAAGTTCTATAATTCCTTATTATTGTTGTTCATTTCTATTCTTATTGGTCGCCCATCATTAGTTTTGGATGATCTATCAAGGTGGGAGGATAGGTACAACCTTGACCGAATTTCGTGTCTTGATAGAAAAGAGAGCATAAATTTAGAGAATTTTCAAGTCCTTTAATATTTCCCCTAGTATTTATGTATATGATTTCATTCACCTCTTTGAAATTAAACGTGTTGCACTATCCAATTACATTGTAATTTCAAATTGGGAAGCTTTAGCTATTTTAGCAGACTCTCATTGAAAACCTTAGGGTAGAAGATTAATTACTATTTATCACGAGGTTCAGACAAGTCAACCTTTTAGGGTGCATATAAATCATCTTAAAGATAAGTGAGAAATCTTATATTTTAATTGACTTGTAACTTATATTTGGTGATTTTCTTTTTTATATATGAATTATATTGCAGATCCCTCTTTAGATAAATTCCTTTTATTTCTTTTAAATATATTAAGACTTAAATTAAAAGTCATTATTAATATACACAAGAGATGTTTTTTCATTTTTTGATTAAATAATTAGATAGTGGATAATGATTGAAAACTTAGTAACAATTTCGATTCTAAGATAAATGTAAATGACTATGAAAATTGATTTCCTTGAGTGAGTGCATGAATATCTCATGTATGTATTAAAATTACAACTTTATGAGTGAAGTTTTCTTAAATTATCTCTTATTAACATACATGACATAAAAAAGTATTATTTCTCACTTGAATAAAGGTGAAAAACTAAATAGGAATAATTCTGACACCAGAGTCCTAAAATATGAAATGTGATGGAAGAGAAAATGCTCTTAAAGACATAAATCATGTCTTAAGTCAACCAGAAGAGGGTAATATTGTGCAACACAGAGATCTTGAAGCTTACAAATCTTATAAAAAGATAGATTCCAAAATACATGGAATTATAGTTGGTTCAGTTATTAATAACCTCATTCACGAACATGAGGAATTACCTACTACTAAATTCATGTAAGCACAATTCCAAGAAACATATGAGGGTACATCTGTGACCAGTCTTAGATAGCTGAATATCAAGTTTGATACTTACAAGAAGCATCATGATCACATTAACCAAAACCTAAAGGGGGTGTCAAATATAATAGCTCGAATCAAAAGAGTTGGTCATGTTCTCTCTAACGAGAAGAAGGTTCAAAAAGCAATCTAATCCCTTCCCAATAATTAGTAACATTTTAAGGTTAACTAAACCCAAAATGATAGCATCGGAACCTTTTATGTTCCCTGTCATATTGAGATTGAAGACAAGTGACTTGGTAATAAGATGCATTAAATGCCTTTATGGAAGAATCAATTGGTACAAAGATTTCAGTTTTCAAGAACAAGAAAAATTAGAAAAAAAAGAGTAAGGAGACCAGAGAAGGACCCTCTAACAAAAAGAACAAGCCAAATTCTAAAAAGGAAAAAAAAATTCAAGAAGAAAGACAAGAATAAAATAAAGTTCTATAACTGCCATATTCTAGGGCATTTTCTCGTGAATGCACTAAGACAATAAGGTAGCATTTTTAAATGCAACTCAAGGTGTTGCATATGTTTTTATCACCGGTTTACTAACTAAATCTTATTCGATATGAATTATTGATTCAGGATCCACCGACTATGTGAGTCGTGATCAAAATACATATATGTAGGAAATAATGTGAGACAAGAAGTCAAAGGAATAGGCACTTGCAAAGTGGTCTTGCATAGTGCATGACCTCTGATGTTGCATGACTTCCTATATACTCTAGAGATCCAAAAAAATCATTCTCTGTGTCTATTATTTTAAATATTGATTTTGACTTATATTTTAGTCGCAAAGGTGTTAGAATTACTCTAGACAAATTTTTTATGATTCTGGACTTCGTCATGATTATTTTTTTATTTTCGATTGTAATCCTTTAACTATAACGATTATGTTGGATCACAGAGGACAAGATCAAACAAATAGATCGTAAAAGAAGGACATTTAGGTCCTATCTTCAAAAGTTACATGCCAACATATGAAAATTATCTTGCTAGAAAGATTACAAGTAATTTAGTAGGGAAAGCTAAAAGAGCAGAATTCTGCTACAATTAATCTATTTTGATATTTGGTCCAATAAATATGATGATAACATCAAAGTCTACCATATCTAACTCATAAAGATCAGTTGTAACAACCATACCCAGAATAGACATAGGGCAACTATGATAGAATCTCTTAGCTACAATAGGATCACCAACAGGTGTAGAAATAGAGAAACACTCAGATACCATCTCAGGACCCACTCCAAACTATCTAACAAAATATAGGGCTAAAAAATAAAAGGTATCTCAAGGGTCTAACAATGAATATACATCAATTCCATGAACCTCTAACATACCTATCACAACATCAGTTGACTGCTGTTGACCCTGTCTGGACACCAAAGCATATAAACGGGTTTGGTGTTACTAGCACTTGTACTAGAAGATGTTCCCTATTGTGGTGGGTATGCTTCTAGGGATGGTGTTGGAAAAATAGTCTATGGTTTGGAACCACACTATCTAATTATAAGACAATCTTCCTTTTTATATCCCTGCAGCCCGTATGTATAAAGACTCTTCGAAAAACAGTCTCGAATAGTGTGATGAACCTGTCCATATCCAAAACACCTATTAGTTCTCCACTGACTGTAATGAGCCCTACCATTCTTCCCACACGTGAAAAAATTACTATGTGGATCTGACTGAGATTATCTATACTTCTGATTCATTATAGGCCTATAACTCTATGACGGAGTAAGGATGAAGAGGATGGCCCTCTATAACTCTATGGCTTCTACTTTCTGAAATCTCCATACTTAGGCTAGATGAACTTTGATTGTTCAGTCTTGGACTTCTGTGGTGTCTCTCCCTCTACATAGCTTAATCCTTTTTAATTTTCTCGAGAAACACCATCGATCTTCCAATGTCCATGTCACTAGTGATCATGGTTGTCCTCCCTACCTGGATCAATTAGGGAGGAGGAAGGTTAGAAACAAACATATACATACAGTTATGCATATCTATAACCATCTATGGAGCATTTCTCAAGAGATTAGTGAAATTCATGTTGTACTAAAAACCAGACATATTGCCCTGCTCTAAACTTAGAAACACTTGAACTCTCTCTAGTATCTTCTCTCTAGGAAAAAGTCTACCAATAAATGCCTCCTTAAACATATCCCATGAAAGTTAAGTCGTACCTTCTCCCTATTTTACTTCCATAAATCACACTAAGTCCTAGCATGACTAGGCTGGTTATTGGGTTTGATAAGAAGTTGGAAGGATAGTTTGTATTCGGGAACTTATGGATTGGGTTGGTTCTTCAGTCTTCGTGAGGTGGTTCTCTCGTCTTCATCTCCCAACAGCTTGATGGTGTGTTGTTGGTAAGATTTAGGGTGTTCAGCAGAGTAGTGGTTGATTTGGGCTTTGGATTATAGTTTTAAGATAGCTTGTGATTAGTCAAGGGAGTTTGTTTGAGGGAATTGGTATTTGATCTTCAATAGAGTTGTGGTTAACTTGTGTGCGTAGTATCCGGTTAATGGAGTTGTTGTGGATGCCTTTTCTGGAGTTGTTTTCCCCTTGGTTATAGTCTTTATTTACCCATCTCTGCTTTATTCTGATTTCCGAGGATGAAATCACTTTAGTAGTGGATGTTGTAATGACTCTCATGGTCAATTATGATAATTACGCGATGTTTTGTACCCTATAGCTTTTCAATAGCTGCCCTAGGTCACTTATGACTTGATGGGATCGCAATACTGGTTTACCTGGTGGCTCGATTGAGATTTACCTCATTTTACCTATTTTAGAGCCTAAAACTAAGTACTTGTTAACTTTGTTCAACTTTACTGCAAGACGAGCACGAAATCAAATTCCGACAGTTCTGTTAGCTCCTGAGTGCCGAATAAAGTCTGGATGGACCATGAGTTCTTGTTTCAAGGTTTTCATTTTGAGTTTGTGCTAAATAGTTGTTTTTAGTTTCATTAAGGCCTATTTTGGAGGTTGGGTATGTTCGGAGTATCGAATTGGATTCAGACGTTTCCATCAGTTCTAGAATGGTGATTTAGGTTAGTAAGAGTATTGGTTTATTTCTCAGAGTATTCAGTGTAATTTGTGTACCTTGGTGGATTAGTGAGAATTTGGTGTTTCTTGGTTTCAGGGGTCTTTTTGGTTAATCAACCTCGGTTGTTATTTTAATGATTCCATTAGATCCAGAATGTCATTTCCATGTATTGTATATATTTGGTGTGTTGAAATTGGACTCTAAGATACTCATTCTAGACCCTCAGAGTTCTTTTGTTTCAACTGTGTGAATTTGTAGGCAAAGACCACCCCAAAGATAGGTTAGGTCGTGCCTACGAGGTTGCCCCAGCAACAAGGAGTTACACCTACGTATAAGGGCTCGCACTAGCAATGTTTTCCAGTGACCTCATATCTCCACAGCTACCCCATATATCGCCAAAGAGAAAATTACAAAAAGTATAAGTAAATAACCCTTCTTTTTTTCAATTCATTCCACCGAATACACTTCGTAATTTCTCTCAATTCAAGCATCAATTTGTGTGGGAACCTTATCAAAAGTTGGAGGAAAGGTTCCCAAAGATTCCCCTTATTTTCCC
Source organism: Withania somnifera (assembly GCA_039654485.1). Lineage (NCBI taxonomy): Eukaryota > Viridiplantae > Streptophyta > Magnoliopsida > Solanales > Solanaceae > Withania > Withania somnifera. Next base: position 8,487 of record JBDJHY010226785.1, read on the forward strand.
CCATCCTTCATAAGTCCTCTTTCTCTTTTATTTCTGTAGGAATGGACTTTTCCTCAATTAATGGGCATGTCACAACCCGATTTCTTGGATCATGATAGAACCTACTATACCACCAGTAAGAGAACCAACCCCATAATCCAAAGCAAAGGGCTACTAAATAAAAAGTGGAAAGCACAAGTTTAATAAACAATAGATTAATAAGGTGGAACAATAAAGGATTCAAAATGACCAAAACTTGGTATCAGTGTAATATAAAACCTTTAAGTACAGAACAAGGAAACAAATGTATCTTCGAAAATATGTAGAGACAAAAATCAATACTGAAGAGAAGCAGGAAAGTTGGACATCAAGCTCACCCTGAATCTCTAAAATCAGTAGAATCTGTACAAACAGTGGTCTGTAAATCAAGATCAGACACATGTACCCGGATCTGCACATGGGAAAGTGTAGTATGAGTTCAAGATTCTGAAGTAACCCATACCATGTAGGCTTCGAGGGCCCACTAGTCATATAACAATAATAAAATTAGTAAATAATGAAAGACGATAAATATGGTCACAGAATCAAATAACACATCTAGTTGCTTAGATAGGAATCAAGTAACAAGTAGAACATATCTTGCGAGCTAATCACATATTAGGAACTCAAGAAATGAAGGGAGATATACCCAAAATCCTTGCAACAGTATATCTGAATAATAACAACAATAATCAAGAGTCAAAAAAAGATAGGAAGAGAACATGAATGGTATACCGATAAGTTAAAGTAAGGGATGAAGGAATGAACAATAATATATCCCACATAACACTAAGTATCAAGTAACCAATAAGAACAAATAAGAAGTAATAACAGTACTAAAGTAATGCATATAAACGCTGTCAAGTCCCCCAGAAAGAAGCATAGCACACACAGAAAATACGCTCACACGTAGGCATCCATATACTACCAGGGTACACTGAAGAAAATAAGTGCAGAAAAGTAAATACACACTATAAAGTAATTAATCCTGCGTATGTTTTCCCTCCGATACCCGTAGGTCCAACAGGCAGAATCTATAAAAGGCTAGCCTAAATATTCTTGGTATATATCTCCCTCATCCTATACCCTCGCTCTGTGTCACTGTAGCCTGAAGGCAAGGTCCATGGAGGTAGTCACCACATACGATCTATAACATCATTATAACTTTACATCCTAAATCATAGAACCTCAAGGGTCTCAAAGTTTGGCATCTCATGCCTCAAATCAATAATATCATCAAGCCGTACTCGACAAGTCATGGCGTATAATGCCTCAGTATAACGGTATCACCAATATCCTTAATAGATCGAGTATCATCAAGTCTCCATAACCAATAAGTGTGCAAAGTGTCAAAAAGTTATACTCACTGCAGTACAATGAGGACTCAAGTGCCAGCGGCTGTACTCACTGCCAAACGGAGTTCGTCTCAAGTCCCAACATTTATTAGTTAAATGATATTTTTCAGTGCCAGGGTGTAAATCCTGGGTTAAAATAAGTATTAGTACTACCGCGTGCTCAGTATAACGCTGAGTCTAAAATAGTTAAAAGGTCATTTACTTATATTATTATTAGAATAGTCCAATTTATGAATTTATGTCATTATTCATCATTATTACTAAAACCAATCTCTAGCCTCTACAATTCAATAATCATGTGGTGATACTGGCCCAGCCCCAATGCACTCTAATAGGAGCCAAAGGCCCAACCTCTCATGTCATGGATGCACAACATCTCAACATGTATATATATATATATATATATATATATAGGATCATATAATAACAACTACCTATGCCCTATGCAGGTATCACTGGACAACTCCTAAGTCACAGGCACTATAGAAATCTGGATACCGAAATATATATCAATGAGAAAATGGATTAAAGAACGGTACAAGGTTACTATAAAAACCTAGTTAACCAACCCATTGATGCTATTTAGTACAATTATTATGGCTATAATCCCAGGAATAACCCCACGGAGCTGAAAATAAACTTCACCATGTGGTTACCAACGTTACCAAAAACTATTGCTCCAAAATTGAGCACAATTCGAGTGCGTAAAGAGCTCCAAAACAACCCAAACAAATTTGACTATAACAGGGTCAAAGATACAATCTTTATAGAATTAAACGTTGGAATTCGGTGAAGTAATGATACTATGCAACAAAATATACTCATGGGAAGAAGAATTATGCAATAATATACGAATTATGACATGAATTTATCAACTTCATCAATTAGGGCCATTAATGGAGGAAACTAAGAATTTCAAGAATAAAAATGAAGAAGAAACTTACCCAAATTGAGTAGCGGTCAAAAGGGCAACACTTGGGGATTTTCCTTAGCATTGAATTGATGTTCGGAAGAAGTTTTTCACACAGGAACCAGTTAAAATGTAATATTTTTGTAGAAATAAAAATTGGGATTCATGCAGGGATTTATATAACTGATAGGTGTTTAATTCATCACGATCGCACCACAAATGATCACAATCACGTAGGGTACTTGAACAAAGCATTGCTATCGCGTAGAGCATATGGAAAAAGCTTCATTGCGATTGCGTGAAGCAGCTTTACGATTGCAAAGTGCAC
>JBDJHY010226795.1:0-11097 GCA_039654485.1 Withania somnifera
GCCATTATATATATATATATATATATATCGTTCTTTATGTTTTGACTCAAAGTTTCCATTTCATTCTCAAATTCTTCAACCCCCAGAGCAAAGTTTAATGTGATTAAGAGGTTTTTGAGTGTTTTTAATTCGTGGAATTATATTATCAAAGTTCTACGATCGTTTCTACTAGGTAATTCCTTGATTCTTCTACAGTTATAAAGTTTTCTATATAATATAAACTTTCCAGGCTTGTCGTTTTCATTCCTCACCGTTAGTTTGAGCCTAATTTTATACCATATGAGATATGAGCTGTGCTCTACATATTGAGATAAATATTTAATTTTTTCAAGCTACAAGGGTTTATGAACCTGTTTTTATCTTGGATTTCAACCCTTTTGTTTATATAGCAATGTGGTTCTTGTTTTACTCGTCTTGAAACGTGGGTTATATCTATACAAGCTTCATACAGTTTTGAGCTTCATATATGGTTCTTGGGGTATTCTAGCATGCTTTTTGAGGTTATTACTGAAATCCAGATAGGCTAGTCTAGTTTCTTCAGACTGGGTATGAGTATGGTATATGTATGGTAAAGTGCCAGCTCGGGGCTGGGATTACTAGTTAGAGCCTCATTATAGTTGGCCTATGGGGATATGTTGCCTTACCTACGTGTTCGACACCGACTCTGGAACATAGTATGGTCGGGGGAGGAGTATAACCTTTGGCATGTGTTATTTATACAATGACTATGGAATGTAGACTGGATGGGAGAGGATTATACTAATGGTTTGAGCTTAGTAATTATCGCCTGGTTTAGGCTGGTGGCTTTAGAGCCGATCTAGTTGGCTGATTGTTCCATGTTCTTCATGAGGTGTCGTGTATGATTAGTATGTGCGCATTCAGTTGGCTATAAATAGACGGATATGGTTTTGCTAAATAATTAGTAGCCCTGTGTGATGATATTGTATCCTAGCTTGGTGTGAGCCTGATAGTGAGTTATAGTAGCCTGAGCTATGATAGCTCTATGTTTTCCCTTGTATGGGTATGGACTTAGCCCTTAACGGCTGATCTATGGTCAATTGGGCTAAGAGAGGGTGCACCGTGTGCCTAGGCTTTGAAAACCATTCAATAGATTCCACTTAGCAGCCTTAGACTAGTTTAGTCTATTGGTTAATTCTATGTGCTGAGCATGTATTAATATTTTTAATAGGTAACTGGATTTTGATAGAGTAATAACTGGAAACTAATTTCTTATACATTATATGTATCCACAACTGAGGTAGCAGAACAGAGTGATTTCCTCTTACTACTTGATCTATTTGTTCACTGGCACTTTGATTTCTAGGTATTGCCTACATGGTAGCAGTTGAATTTTTACTGTGGTTCTGATTTGCAATCATGGCTATACTTGAGGTTTTCCACTGAGATATGATATACGAACTGAGCCCTAGTTTTGACATTTTTCCCTGATAACTATGCAACTAGTTGTTTTTTATGAGGATTTTGTACCTGGGATTAGATCCCTCCACAACCCTCTGACCATAAGTGGCTATGCCTAAGATATTACTACTAGGTCTGAGTTGCAGCTCGTGAGAGGGGTATACTAGAGTAGGAGGGTTAAGTATATAGGGAAGTTTATGTGGATCCGCTCTCAATAGAGTCTTTGTATCGATGAGGGTGTGTACGTGCACTATTTATATTTTAGCATCTCTTTGCATTGTATCCCTATGCATTGATTTGTACTCTTCAAGACTTACAGGGGGAGTACCTATTGGGTTACTTGGTTGCCTGCTTATACCTACCGGTAGTATGGAAGGTCGATCAGGTTTCTTTCCTAGTAGACTTTATTTTTTCCCTTTTTCCTCTTGTAGGTACCATTCATACACTTGTTGTCTTTATTGTTGGCTTAACCTGTTATTGGTTTTGTATTTTCTTACTAGTCTTTTCTTGTGCTAGTTACGTTGGAGCTCTAGGTACATGTCGCTTTTGGTCATGGTTTGCTTGTGGCCCAAGTCCTATGTGCTATACCCTCATAGTTGACATTCCTTTATACTTGTTAGATGATGTTGCACACACTGATAGATGATCCTTCATCGCACTTACTAACTAGTGCTGCAGTTACTCCTTCTTTGTTATTCATTATATACAATTGCCTATTTGGTTATGATCGCTCGTTATCTTGCTTATGCTTACTTTTTTCCGGTCGACCTATGATGCCTACTGGTTACCATTGTTTTTTGTAATCATGCTACACTTCTGCATCTTTTTGTGATGCATGTCTTAGCTCGAGTCGTCAGAGAGGACGCAATCGTGCGAGCTAGTTTGGTGCCATTTTAGGAGATACGATGAGCAGTTGGTGTTAATGCTAGTTCCTTCTGTCTTCAAAGCTCTTCTAGTAGGAGTCTTGATATCTATTCTGTAGTTTTTGGCCCCGTTGTAGGTTGTATTTTGTACTATTCTGTATATAAATGCTCGAAAGCCATGACACTAGGTTCTAGGGGATTTACTTTTTGTTATATATTCTGTTTCTACTCCTTCTTGTTTTCTTCTTCCCCCTTTTCTTTTCTTTTTGGCACTTGATATTGGCCCATCTCTATCTGCTCTAGACCAAATTTAGGCTTTTCTATAGGTGGGATATAGACACCATCACAAATCGATTTTCGAGTCGTGACATATATATATGTTGTATTTTTTGTGTAATACTTTATAACTATTCTTGATATGACATATTTGCATTTAAAATGTGAAGTGATAAATATTCTTGTTTTATTGATGTTTGTTATTATTGCAAAGACCCTATAATACAAGCTGCATTAAAAATTATGAACATCAAAATATTATTAAAATAATGTTCAGAATATAGTAAAATAAAATAAAATAAAAGGATTAATATTGAACCCACTAAATTCACAATATGTCCTTAAGAAAATTATTTCTCTTAATGTGCCCGAGGTAATGAAATATATCCTCCTATGATAGAATGATTTACTCACTAATGCAGCGGTACCACAAACGCCAATGAACAACAAACTTACTTAATAAAGTAAATCACTCTAAAATTTTAAGAGAATAAGAAGAAGAACAGTTAGAGATCAAAAATTTTGTAAGGAATATACGGGGATTCATCAGGGATATATATCCATAGAAGTGCGTTTTCAGAGAAATATTTTGCCTTATTTATTTTTTCTTTTCCCCTTTCTAAACTTTATTTTTTGAAAAATGGGGTTTTCGGGAAAATAGTCCCTAACGGCTAAGTATCAAATTACAAAAAATAGAAAAGAGTTGGAAGTAATTTGAAAATAAATAGACAGGGTTGCCACTTAATTTTTTTCAAAGAAATTAAGAGAACTTATTATTAATTAATCTTAAATTTGAAACAAGAATAAATTTAAGATTAAAGAAATTCTGAGTAAGGATTCCATTATGTCCTAAGGAAGGTTCTTAAGACACCTTAAGAATATTCCTAATTGCGTTATACATTTAAAGTTATCCCTGAAAACCCTACTATACTATAACCTACTTTTGGAAAAAACTGCGTTATTTATAAATGTGCTTTAAATAGTCTCTTTGAAGGAAGTGAGATTTTCAAAAGATTTTATTAATAAAATAAGAAATTGGTTACAAAGTTGTGTATTTCCGAAAGCGTATCACCTTATTATTTCATGAAAACGTTATTTTTCTTATGTGTCACAATCTCGTGATTATTAACTCCTTTGATAAAAACATTACTTATTCCTTTTAGACTATGATTTGACTAACGTCATACATTGGAGACGTTTCTAATAAAGGGGAAATCATAATTTAATTTTATTAACTGAAAAAATTTCAGAGATTGTGTCTTTTACACCAAAGTTCCACTTTGACGCTATACAAGATATATAAATACATGACTATAAAAGAAAAGTAAAACTAAAAAGGAAAAGGGGAAAGAAATAGACTCTTGATGAATTAGATTTAGCCGAGTCCAAACTCCAATGATGGGCTATAGCCCATAGGATCATGCAAAGGGGATGGGATTCTCGAACCAAGGCTTTAAGATATGCAAAGAAGGAAATAGGATTAGAAAAGGGATCAAATAGATAAATTAAGTAATTAAAAATAAAAATAAAATAAATCATATAAAGTAACTAGTTAAAGCAATCAAATCATAAACCAAGTTTTTAGCTATGGGCCAAGCCCAATGTGAAATAGAGCATTGAAACCGAGAGAAATCCCAGATGGATTAAGGGAAATGCTTGACCGAAATAATGTAAATTCATGGCCATCCCGATCCAAACCCCAATCTAAAGGGCCTCGCCAAGAGAAATAACCAAAGGGGCTTGAATTCTGACATATAAAACACATGCAACCATTTTAATGTATCAATTTAAGCATATAAAGCTTACAATATAATTAAACTCTTAAGTCGGATCATGGGGTTTTACACTTAATTACTCCCATGTGATATACGTATTACACACCACATGCAAACTAAGAAAGGGAAAAATTCAGCAAATAATCCGAGTATTCATTTCGAAATTATTGATCTCATATAGTGCTAAGTGATTACAACACATCAAAGCAGCCAATATTTAATAGAAGGTTGTTACAGATTGGAATAAATTAATACATGGTGCATAATAGGCGTTAGATAAATACCAGATATAATCATAAGGACTTAAATCATTTAGTTTTTAACATCGATGAGAAAATACATTTTTAGGCTAACATTCTAAAGAATATTGGTACAATGCATTACTCGAAACCTACTGGATAAAGTGATAAGTAAACCAAATTCATACGCAATGAATGCTGCTCATTCAGGAATCAGGCCAAACCAGCTTAGTACCTTATTATTCATATTCTAGCAAGGCACAAAGATATTGCATACTATTAAGGACTAAATTTCTTCTCATGAGGCTGTGAAAGATATACATGGCTAGACAATAAAGCACAATTAAAATAAATTCTCAGGAAGGTACAGTTGATATCTCAGGTCATATACTTACACTTGTCTAACTCTCCTCAGGAACATAGGAAACATGCAACAAGTATTTTTAAATAATAGAGGGAAAGGCTTGCTTACATCAATTTAAAGTTTCTTGAACCAACTTAAATCAACTTAAAGGAATGGAGATGGTTATGCAAAATATATGCTCATCCTAAATAAGTAAAATAAGATCAGATAGAGAGTCATAATTCACAGTAAGTAACCACACATAGTTCGCACGCAGAAGGGTGATGAGATTAATAAAAGGGGTAGGCAACATGATAGTCACAAATATCATGAGCTATAGAGTACACTCAGAGTATGATGATGCCTAGACAGTGATCATGCATCCCTAATATGAACTACTAAACCAAGTACAACAAATGCAATTAGATAAAAGATTTATCCAAGGCAATTGAACATCCAGAATAAATTCTTATATATCAATTAAGTAGGCAACTTAATTATTGAAATATGAGTAAGAAATGCTGCAAGTAGGGTTAAAATAGGTAATGGACAGGAACATCACATGATTAGAGATCTTTCAAGCACATTTAAGTCCTAGCAGAGTTACATATTCCAACAAATTCATCTAGAATCAAAACAAGGCTCATTATATCTTGAATGCATATTCACTTAGAATGCAGGCAGACAAGCTCAACATAAAATTCTCCAAAAGAGATCAAGTATGTGCTACAATATATTCCACAGTAGTTTGTAGGGAAGAGAAATTTTTGAGTACAATATTTTGTACACATAAGGCACACATTATTGGCAAAGTTTCATAGCATTTTAAGGGATCATATCATTATTGAGGGACTCTAAATTATCTTATCACAGAAAGAGAACTTGAACTGAAATCAACTGACACACAAATACACATAACCAATGAAAATTCCTACGAAGTTTATCAGGTAATTAGGAAGTTAAATAAGGCTAAGCAAGTGACCAATCAGTGTTGACAATGAAGGAGAAAACAGAAATGCAGATGGCCTGACTTAGAAAGATAATCAAAACAACAATTTTTACACTCTGAGTTAAAACAAAATAGCCACAAGGGAGATAGTAAGCTATTAACATAGTGTCTTAGGCTTTCTATTATATTAAATATATCAGAACCTGGATTTTATTCCAAACTGGTACAATTTTTATCATAGGATATGCAATTAGGCATGCACACCAAAGCTCTAAGAATCATATTAGTGAATTCTTAAAGAGGTTACCAGTTTTACTCAACCACTTTATCAAGAATAGAAATATATTAGACTTTGTAGTGAAGAAAAACATGTAATCAATTATAATTGTCAGTCTAGTTCACTTGGAGAAAGTATACTACTTCAACCCTCAAGTCTCAGTATAAGAAAAAGAACAATACATAACTAGCGTAGAACATAAATCAGTGAGTCATATAATTTAGACATGGATATTGGTGCTTTTAATGTAAAGCTCATCTAGTTTCAACGACAAGTTAATGGTAAATGCTATGCAAAATCAAACAAATCATAGCTCATTCACATTAGAAATCAATCATAAGGCACAAAACAACATATCATGGTATTTTTTTGAGACAAATAAATTAAGGACCAAACTATATTAAGCCATTCAACACTAATAAGACCATAAAGATCATAACTTCGTCTTAACGACACAAAAGAGGATTTAAAGTAACCAAACTCCTTAAAACAGTTTGGAAAGGACATTTAAATGTGCTATGTCCCTTAGCCTTTTAAATAACAAACATTTGGATTCATAGGAGGTGGATTGTCACACCCCGGATCTCACCTCTAGGCATGAATGGCATCCTTTGCCATTAAGTTTCCTTAGCAGCCTCAGATAACCACTTGGATCATGCATAACACTACTCAAAACACTCAGCAAAAGCAATAAAAATAATATAAAAAGTGTAATGGTCTCCTCACAATAATCAATAAATGTTCTCAATAAAAAAATAGATAAATCAAGTCTAAATAAAATACATCTTAGTTTGGAAGCCTCTACTAGCTAAATAATGGTCTGCCAGCACAAGAATTTACTAGCTAGTCTCTAAAAAATGAAATAATAAATAAATAAACTAATGTACAAGCTTTATATAAATGAATAAATAACTCCATATCTTGCTCTCGAATCAAGTGAGTACTTACGGATCTTTTAGTATTCTAAGAATGTAGATAATGTCAATCTTGAACGTTTGGGCAGTTGGGAAAATTTACACAAGGGTTAACACATGCAGCAAGAGTAGGATCAACACAACAAATATATACAAGTATGTGAGTAGGTGTAAAACAGGAAATATAGTTTAATGATAGTATTATTGTCACGACCCGATTACATGGATCATGATGACACCTACTATACCACCAATAGGAGAACTAAACCTCGTAGTCCGAAGCTGAAGTAGAGGACTACTATATCAAATGCGGAAGCATATCAAAAGTCAAAAGATAATTAACTGTGGAAGTTTTAGAAAATGTAATAAACTACCCAAAATCTAGTATTAGCGTCAAACGAACCACTAAGTACAAAAATAATAAATCTATATAGGTCTAATACAACTATATCTCTGAAATACATGGAGATCAAATTGTAATGTCAAATTTGAAGAGAAGCAGGTAAAAGTCGGATGCCAAGCTCACCATGAATCTCTGAAGTAGATGGAATCTGAACGAACAACTTACCGTATATCATGATCAGGAACCTGTACTCGGATCTGCATATGTGCAAGTGTAGTATAAGTATAAGCTTCTGAAGAAACCCGTACCTAGTAGGTTTCGAGGGCCCAATGAGCACATAACAATAATAAAAATAGTAAATAACAGAGTACAAGAAAAGGGGTCACATAAGAAAATAGTAAAACAAGGGGAGTTAGCAACTCAAACAAGAATCAAGTATCACATAGGTTGATATCGCTAGCTAGTCACATAACCATAGTATCCTCTGGCAACTTGTGCCTCATATCAATAGTATCCTATCTCATCTTGTTCCTCATATTAATAATATCCTCTGGCATCTTGTGCCTCGTATAAATAGTATCATCAAGTCTGGAAAATCAAGGTGTATATCATGTATCACCAAAGGTCCTTAATAAATCGGGTAGCATCATATTTCTATAACCAATAGTACCATATGTGTCAAAAAGATGTACTCACTACTGTACGGTGACATACTTATGTCCTAGTGGATGTACTCACTACCGAATGGAGTTGGTCTAAAGTTCCAACATTTATTAGTAAAAAATATATTTCTCGATGTCGGGGGGTAAAGCTTGGACAAAAACCAGTAAAAACAACATTATCGGGTGCTCGATACCATGTCGAGTCTAAAAAAGTAAAAGATCATTACTTATATCATTATTAGAATATTTCCAGTTATTTCTTAATATGATTATTCCTCGTTGTTCTCAAAATCATCCTTTAGCCATCATCGCTCAAAAATCGGTGGTGATACTGACCTGCCCCAATGCACTCTCATCGGAGCCATAGGCCAAACCTCACATGTCATGAATGCACAACACATCAATAAGTATACATATAAACACATGATCATGTAATATCCACCTCATATGCCTTAAATAGGTAACTCTAGTCAGTTTCTAGATCACGGGCACCATATCACTCAAGTGCCAACATATAAGTATCAACATGGAACAGATGAAAGAATGATCCGGGGTTACTATACAACCTAGATAACCAGTCCACGACTATTTAGTACAGTTATTAAAGCTATAAGCCTAGAGATAACCCCACGGAGCCTACTTGTCGTCTGACTACAAAGCGCTGCAAATCAACAAATATTATTTTGACTAATATCAAATGATCTGAAACTTATGTCAAAGTATTCTGTATGTTAATACAAGTCTAACAGTGTATTTTATGCTAAGTTGGGCCTAAAATTAGGCCTAAAATGGGTTTGCGGGGTCCTCTCACCGAAAAGGAAAATGAATATCACCACGAGGTTTCTAAAATTACTAGAAATCCATGCTTCAAAATTAAGCACAATTCAAGTACGGGAAGGGCTTCAAAACAATCCGGGCAGATTTGACCATACAGGGGTCCAAGATTCAACCTTTACGGATTCAACATTGGAATTCTGGTTTAATAATAATCCTAGGAGCAATGTATAGTCATTTAATGAAGAATTAATCAAAAATAAATGAATTATGGGATGATTTCATCAATCTCAACTCTTGGTGCCATTAATGGTGGAAAACTAAGAATTTTAAGAAGAATAAGGGAGAAAACTTACCCAAATCGTGTGGAATCGATAGGGAATGATGTGAAAACTTTCCTTGATCTTGGAATACTGTTTAGGAGAGTTAATAGGTTTAAATAACGTATGGCTGCTGAAATAATAAATGGGGATTGTATAGGAAATATATACTGCCCGGCACATTCACTGCGTCGTGTGAGGTTGACAGCGATCAGGATGAAGAATATGGTTAGTCATCATGATCACATGAGGGTAGTAGCAATCACATGGAGTAATTTTATAGGGGACCCATCGCGATTGCATGAAGGGGAAGATGATCGCGTAGAATGGAAATTTCATTCATTGTGATCGCGGAGAGGCTGCCGCGATCATGCTAAAGGCAGTACCTGCACTAGTTGTAGGTTTCTGATATACAATTTAGAACTTCCAACTGAGGCTTCGGGAATCAAACAGAATCCTATTTTGATAAATCAAATATGTAAAAAACACGGAAACAACATTGTGGACTCAATGAAATCGATTCATTTATAGTTATTTATGATAAATACATGATGTTTTGCATTTTAGAGCATTTCTATAGTTTCCCCTAGTCATTTATGACTTTTTGGGACCGATAGTTTGGATCCCTGGTGACTCAGTTGAGAAATATCTCAAATTGTCTATTTTAGAGGCTAAAACTAAGTACTCATTAACCAAAGTCAACTTTCCTTCGAGAAGAGCTTATAATTATATTTCGATAGTTCCATTAACTCCAGAATACCAAATAAAGTCAAGATTGACCTCAAGTTTGTGTTTTGGAGATTTCACTTCCAAGTTATACTAATTTGTGAATTCTAGTTAAGTTTAAAGACTAAAGTGGAGCTTGGGTGGTAAACTTATATTCAGAGTGTTGTATTGGGATTCTGACGCTGCTAGCAGCTCCAGAATGATAATTTTAGATTAGGTGAGGCATTGGTATAATTACTGGACTTGTCATTGCATTTTTGAGGTTTTGGTGGAGAAATGCACTTTTTGGCTATCTTTGGTTTGAGGGGTCATTCTTCTTAAACGACATGAATGTAGATTTGAGCCAGACGCTCAACATTATAAAAGGAATGAGTAGATTTGAGCCAGACGCTCAGCATTATAAGAGGAATGAGTGGGAATGAAGTACATTGACTTGGTTAGCCTGTCAACAGTGACCCAAACCATATCAAAACCTCTGCTAGTCCGCGGCAACCCAGAAACAAAATCCATAATCACCCGCTCCCACTTCCAAGCTAGAATATGGAGTCTCTGCATCAAGCCACCTGGTTGACGAAGCTCATACTTCACCTGTTGACACTTTAAACATTTAGAAACATACTCAGCAATATCTTTCTTCATTCCTTTCCTCAATTACAACTATTGTAGGTATCAGTACATCTTGGCTACACTAGGATGAATAGAATACTTGGAACTGTGAGCCTCATGTAGATCAACTGCCTCAAGTCACCAACCTGTGGTACACAAATGCAACCATAAAATTGAAGCACATCATCTGAGTCAATAGAAGCTCTTCTGGTCTCTCTAGCTAATACCTCTTCACGGATGGCAACCAACCGCTTATCCTAAACTGTCATTGTCGAATCTTATTTATCAAGAAAGATTTTGCCTCAACATATGCCAATACACGCCTGGGGTATGAAAGATCAGGTCTAACCAACCAATTAGCCAACAACTGAACTTCCATCGCCAGTGGCCTATCAGAAACTAACAAGGCTGCTAGACTACCCATACTAACTGCTTTTAGTCTCAAGGCATCTGCCACTACATTTGCCTTGCCCAGATGATATAGGATAGAAATGTCATAGCCTTTCAATAGTTCAATCCACCTTCGTGTCACATCCCTCCCCAGGAACCACTTTGTGAATTTTGTCCTCTTTCGGGCTTTACTCACCATGGCACACTACGTCGGCCATGTG
>JBDJHY010226805.1:0-11097 GCA_039654485.1 Withania somnifera
ATTTGTCTCTAGTGTCCGGGTGATACTCGTCACTTCACCATAAGTATACCACCAAGTATTCTTTATTACACTGAATTTTAAATAATAGACATACAAGCATCTAGGACATTTTGTAAGAGAGTTAAGAACCTTCATTTATCTTAGACTAAAGAAAACCAATCAATCTTGGACCGTCAATTTGCATAATACCTCCAAATCTATGAAATATAGTCAAATATGGATTAAGAATGAGAATATAAACAATGATATCCATATTACGAATGTTGAAATAGGGTCTAAAATTTCTCCTAAAAAGTCAAAATCGAGTCATAAGGGTAAATCTGGAATATTTTGAAAAATTATGTTACCCATGTTTTGAGGATCTCAAGTATGAAATTTCATCAAAAACTGAGTAGAAATTGGCCTTCAAAGTCCAAAAATACCAAATCTAGATTTTTTCCAAAAATCCCTAAATTTACATTTTGAAATCAATAATTTTCATTTAAAAGTTATGAAATAATCAAGTGAACTAACGAATCAACGGTTAAAATCTTACCCAAGAGTTTTGCCTAAAAATCTATCTTTAAGAATATCCAATATGAGTTTGCTAGGTCCAAAAATCACAAATAGGAGAAAAAGGAATGCACTGTGATTTTATCACTGGGTCACTAGAAATTGTAGTACTACTCGATCGCGACGTGTTGTCATGGGATCACGAATCATTAGCTAAGGATCAACTGGAGTAAGACTTATGATATTATGACGTATACTTTACACAATTGCTATGAATAAATGATTGGCCCTATGCAATTGCATCATGAACCTTTGCAGTCACAATGACAAGTGGTTAGGCATAGATAGCAGTGTTGATAGTAGTGTAACTATCATGACCCAAATTTTTAGGTCATGATGACACCTACTATCTCACTTGGAGGACCACCTTATCTTGTGTCCCCAAACTATAGGTAACGAGCCACAACCTAATAGAAATACGCATAATAGATGATAAATTGACAAAAATAAGAGAAAATAGAAAGAGAGAAGCAGAACTAGATATATGAATACAAATATACTATACCAATCCCTTAACCTGGTATTATAGTACAGAAGCCTCTATTAGAATAGAATGCAAAAGATACAAAGGATAACAAATACATTCTATCTAGAATAATTCAAAAGAAATGGTGTCAAAAATGAGGAGAGACATCTCACTCCGATTGTCAAGGGATTATTGTATTCCCCTGAATCCAAAAGTTGTGCATGAGATCCAGCACTAATGGAGATAGCTCACAATAAAATTTGGACTGGGAAAGATGCAAAAGTGTTAAATGAGTATCAAAAGGCCAAATAAATTGGGTAACTAGTAGGCATTGTAGGATGATTGGGCGTATATGTGAGATAAAAGTGATAAATAGACATATAGAGAAAGAATAAATCACATAAGTCAAACAAGCAGAGAAATCCATATGAAAGCAATATGTCATATATACGCCCAATCATCCAACGATTAGGAGATATATACGGCAAAAGAAATATGTCATATATACACCTTAAGACTCAGACCCCTTTAGGGCCTATATCAATAATGCCTAATTTCAATATTAGTTCCCAACCTCATCCAAATCTAAAACCATTGGAAAATTCAATATCTAGATATCAGAGACGGTCGAGTCAACTATCAATTCAAAAATAATGGAAATCCATTTTTAAACTTTGATACTTAAAAATATAGTGAAAACCATCAATTACATTAAAGCTCAAGCTCAGTCTTGGGGAATTAAACCTAATAGTAAGGGTTGGGGTGGTAATTTACCTAATCTACCAAGGTTCCAAAATTTCCAAAATCAACATATTGCCAATAATTTTTCAAAACAACTTATGAACCCATTAATAACGGTTCAATAATTCTCATAATAAGAATTCTGGTACAAGATTATTGACAGCTACAAAAATGGATGAGAAGTTGGCCAAAAGACTATGCTTTCTATGTGATGAAGAGTATACACATAGACATATCTTTATATCAAATAAGCAATTATTTTTAGTGGAGGTTACTAAGGAGTAAGGAATAGAGAATTATGGAGTAATGGGTCAATAGGAAGAAATAAAGCCTAAAACTGAGAAATGTATAACTATTTCATTGCAAGCCTTCACTGGCATTAAACGTATCAAACTGTTAGAGTGACGGTTATCATGAGAAGAAACCCTTTCAAGTATTCATAGATATAGGGGTACTTATAATCTCATTGACGAGACAGTACCAAGGAAGTTAAGATGTTGGTATGTGCAAATAATGTAACAGCCTGTGAGTGTAGCTAATGGTAGAAGGTTCAAATAGTTGTAGTTTGTAAGGATTTATAGTAGTTATTACAAGGAACTATATTGTCTTTTGATTTTATCTTATACCTTTGGGAAATGTTGACATAATTCTTGAGGTACAATGATTAAACAAAAATTGATCTTAGAGCAGGGTTTGAGATATCACTAACAGATACACATAAGACAACTTTTAAAACACATAAAGGCCACCATGAGTTCCTAATTATACTCTTTGGGCTAACAAATACCCAATTTTCCTTCCAAAGCCTTATGGGTGTTGTTTTGAAGCATATTCTTAGGAAGTTAATACTAGTTTTCTTTGATGATATATGAATATATAGTAAGGGTATGTCTAATCATGTTGAGCATTTGAGGTTTGTATTTGAAATCATGGTGCAACATAATTATTTTCCAAGGAGCCTAAATGTTATTTGGAGTATCATAGGTGGAGAATATAGGTTAATTTATAATCTTTGAAGTTGTGGAAACTGATCCAAAGAAGATCTCAAGTGCTCAACCTTTGGGAATTTCTTATACTATCAAACAATTAAGAGATTTCTTTGGCCTAACTAGATATTATAAAAGATTTATCAAGGGTTCTAATACCATTTCTAAACCACTTGATGGACTATTGAAGAAAGATAAGTTTGGGTGGAATAAAGAATCATCTGCAGAATTTGAGACTCTTAATAATGAACTAGTGACTTCACCAGTACTAGATTTACCTAACTACAATAAGCCATTTTTCATTGAGATTGACGTAAGTGGTTCTGGGATTAGTGATAACTTGATGCAAAGAGGGCATCAAATTGCCTAGAGTAGAAAATATTTTTCTCCTAAATATCAGGCCATGTGTTTATATGTTAGAGAATTATTAGAAATCATTTTTCAGTTACAAACTAGTCTCATTATCTATTGGGAAGACATTTTATGGTGAGGACTAAACAGAAGGCATTAAATCACTTGCATGAGAAGAATATACACATTGTTCTAAGTTGTTAGTACATCCAGGCTAATGGCTTTTGATTTTTCTATTAAATATAAGAAGGGGACTACTAATAAAGTTGTTGATGCATTGTCAAGGAATCAAGGGGAAAAGTTTTAGATATTTCTCTATTTACTCCCAATGAATCACTTCAATGTCATATTAAATAGTCTTGGAAAGATGATCATATCTTACAATTGGTGGTCAATAGGTTTTAGATGATATAATTCAAGATACAGAAAAAAATAACACAAATAAAGGAAATTCAATAAAAGATAAAGGATAGAAGAAATGACATAAGTATAAGTGGGAAACAATAGCAATATTAAAGCTAGAACCTCCAATTCAAATCCATAAACAAGCATAAATTCATGGACAAAATAAATTGACATAAATATATAACTCAAGGAAACCAAAAATGTTTGAAATCCTAAAACCTTAATGGAATTAATCTTAAAAGAACTAAATCTCTTACAAAGACCTCAAGGAAGTTAAATCTTCTTGCAACTCACATTTTTAACAAGGTTAAAGAGAAGCTTCACCAAGAACTCACAATCTCTCTCAAGGAGAACACAATATTCATCAATCAAAATTCGTCAAAGTCTACTCTAAAAATGAAAAAGTGTAATATTTATACTAATTTAAGCTATGGAGGAAGACTAAGGGTGACAATTACAAAAATTCCCTTAATGAAATAAGGGTCTCCTTAGTATTCTTAGGCTTGAGGAATTATAATTTATAAATAGCCTATTTTGTAAAACATATACCTTTTCTTCAAACTCAAATATCTTCCAGGTGGAGCCTTGTAATTCCACTTTAGCATGTTCTCAAATTTTATGCCTTCATTCCAAGGGTCCTTTATGGAAAGTATACTCAGACCTTTGTTCATCTTCATTTGTAAAGCTTTAATGAAGCTCGACTTTCATTTTTCTCCCTTTCTTAAAAAGGATTTATCCTTAAATCTAAACATTGAAAACCATAAAACAAGCAACAATAATATCCTTATGGCATGAGGGTTAGCATTACCAATAACTAATCTACAACTATATTAAGGATGCAAAAATTTAACATATATTAATGCATCAAAATAAACTACAAAGGGTTTATAACCAAAGAAAACAACGGATACTTGGCTACTCAAGAAATATTGACAAAGGGTAAACCAAAAAACGAATACATTTAGGCAAATACACATGTAGGCCCTTATTGGTTCCAAATTCCAACAAGCACAAATATCCCCTTAAATAGCCCACATAATTAAGCACAAGATCATTAACAAGGTCAACATATGTTACACTCACTCAAGGCACTAGCTATCTCTAAGAATGGGATTACTCTCAATTCATCACCAGGGTCGAACACAAAAGTGTTCCCGTCATAAGATATACTATTCATATTTAAGCTCATAAGATCAAGTAATAACACCAAGTAAGAATCACATAAAAGAAAAGAAGTGCTACTACTATGCTCTTTACCAAGTAAGACAACAACCTTATTTATACTAAGCTTGTCTTGGTGATCAAGAATCATATCACCATCATGGAAATGATAACCAACATCATGGTCAAACAGGAAAAAACAACATGCAATAGGATTGAAGAAAACCATTCCTATAAACATCAAATATACTCTCTACACAAGCATAAGTATCGTCATATGGAAATAGGTAATAAAGAAAGGTGTTATGCAAACAACTTTATCCAAGGTCTCCTAAATTGTAAGACCGCTAATGAAATTAACATCATTGGTAATACCATCAAAATTTTGAACACACAAGGAAGAAGAAAAATTAATTGACAAACATATATCACTTTTCCTTGCAACATAAACCTTTACCAAATGCGTACTCTTATCTTTCAAAAAGATATTACCAAATTTTGAAGGAAAATATTCACACCATAGTGGTTTATCACTTATAGTATAGTCCTTAAGAATATATTACCATCAAGTTTTACACCACTAGGATTTTAATATGAGTGATTGCATCATTTTCAAACAAGATGTTGTACTTAAAGAGAAAATGATAAATTAAATAAGTATACTCTAAGAATGCAAGTTCACTCTCAAAAAGACAAATATAATATTTCAAAACATCACCAATCATATGATCTTTATGATCCAAACAAATAACAGGATTCTCAATCAAAGGTATGCTCAAAGATTCACTCCTATTCAATTGATCAACTTTATCAAGAACATAACTAATTTGAGGCTCATTAATAACTTTACAAACATCCTTAAATAGTAAATCCAAATCAGTATGCAAGTTCACTCTTAAAAAGACAAATATAATATTTCAAAACATCTTCAAGCATATGATCTTTATGATCCAAACAAATAACAAGATCCTCAGTCAAAGGTATGCTCAAAGATTCACTCCTATTCAATTGATCAACTTTATCAAGAACATAACTAATTTGAGGCTAATTAATCACTTCACAAACATCCTCAAATAGTAGATCCAAATCAGCATGCAGGTTCACTCTTAAAAAGACAAATATAATATTTCAAAACATCTTCAAGCATATGGTCTTTATGATCCAAACAAATAATAGGATCCTCGGTCAAAGTATGCTCAAAGATTCACTCCTATTCAATTGATCAACTTTATTAAGAACATAACTAATTTAAGGCTCATTAATCACTTCATAAACATCCTCAAATAGTAGATCCAAATCAAGAACAAGTTGATCAACACAATCATTACAAGATAATGTACTATCATTTCTTGAGTGTTAACACTAGATAGCCATAAGATGACCTTGCAGAAGTATCAACAAGGTCACCAATAGGATCAACTAGTTTTTTCACTCTCTTGACATGCACATTATTAATATATGGTAATGAATCTTTGATTTCACATAAAGTAAAACTATTACTTAGACTCAAATTATAATTATGATCATTCATAACATTTGGAGTATTAAAATTAGCTATTATAAATTTAAGCTTGTAAGATTATTCTTTACCTTGAGGTGGAACTTCCTTCATGGGGTTGGAAGACTTCAACTTCTCAAGATGCTTATTAAAGGAGAGTAATGTGTTCATCATATCATTTTAGGTAGACTTCTTGTTTGAAGCTTTGAAAACTTGCACTCCACCATTCATCATGTTTATACCTACAAAAGAATCCTTATAAGGAGAAGGACAAAGAAAAGGGTTATATTAGGTCTATTTAAACCCAGTCCCTTCTTTCCCACAACCTATATTTTTGCTGCTCGTAGGTTTCCACTTTGCTCTCTCTTAATCCTCTAAGTCTTTAATCTCTCATTTTTTTTTACCTTAGAAGTTGAAAATACTTGTTTTCCCTATTAGTCTACCAATTTGTTAGACGATCCTTGCTTATTTATGACCCCATTATTGGCAAACCAATTTTATCCCAAATACAAGTGAAAAAAATCCATAGAAGCACCGCACACCAAACCTCCTTGTAGTACCCCTCATAATGGAAGGCCACCTTCATACTTGGAGTAACCTCATATCCATCTAAGATATATCAAAAAATTCTTTATTGCTCGGGGTACCCTCAAGTACTTATCATAAAAGGATAGATGTAGTTTGCATAGCACCAATCATTGAAGAAAAAATTAAACCCAAAATTCCATAAATATCAACCTTTACTTTAAGAACTTGTCTTTTTAGGCCAATATTGTAGATCTTCGTGTACCCTTCCTAAACATATTTTACTCTCATAAGTTATAATGAGCCTTATGGTTATTTTTGCATTTCTGTATTTTTTTTTTTTTTTTTCATCTTAGAGCTTTTCTGTAGTGACTCGAATTCATTTATGACTTATTAAAACTGGTGGTTCAGTTCTTGAGGATTTCATTTGGTTTTTCTGTCTGTTTCCCTATTTTAGAGCATTAATTATTAAAATCATTGACTTCAGTAAACATTCTATTGAAGCAAATAGGGAATCAAATTCTAATAGTTGTGTTGGTTCTGAAATATGGATTTTGGTATAGGTGGACTCTTGGTTCGGGTCTAGAGGCCTTGCTTTTGGTTTTATATTTTTTAGTGTATTTTATGTGCTTTGAAGTTCCTAAGTTTGACTTGGATTAACATACTATGATTAGAGCTCATGTAAAAAATCCAACAATGCCATTAGTACATAAATATCGAGTTTGGGTTGGGTGATTTGTTCATTCAGGCTTATTTTAAGTACTCAGTTGAAAAGTTTGATTTTTTGGCCTAGAGTTTAACTTTAGTCAATATTTCATCAAAACGATCTAGGACCAAAATTTTATATGTGTCGCTGAGTCATTTCCATGTAGGTAGCATATTTCATTTATGTTCATAGGATTCCAAATACATTTCGAGACCTTTATCGAGTTTATTTTCACAGCTGATTTTCTTGTGCATCAGTTGATTGTTAATGCAGGTCCTTTGTCCTTCACTTTCATGGTGAACCCAACTAAGTTAGCCTTCATGTTCGCAGAGAGTTGACCTAGACCAAATTTCCCTTTTTTTCTCTTTGACTTTGCACCCATTCCATCACATACGCTCTGGGTAAGCTTACTGCCTGACCGCATTTGCATAAGCCTTTTAACTGGCATTATATAAACCCCAAATCTGAATTCCATTCATTATTCATCATCTTTTCACTTCCAAAGATCTGCAATCACCATTTTCAGAGTTTTGCATCTGTGGGTCACGTTAGAATGAATAATTCTTTAATTATTGGTAAGTTTGCACTCAAAGTTCACCTAATTTCTTCAAAAATTCCAGGAATTTTCAAATGGGTTCTTTATTTTAAATCATTGATTCTAGTTTATTTTTTGCTCATGTTAGCTCCAAATTTTAGGCATGAATTTCCCATGATGTAGGGAATATTCCGGTACCTCTTGATTGGAGTTTTGGGCTTGCAGGTCCATAGGTCTGTCTTGACTAGAAATTTGACAGTGTTTGTAATTATAGATTTATAGGTATCATTTAATTCCTTTTAACTAGTTATTTTTCTAGTTTCGTGATCATTCAGGTTCGTTTGTACATTATTGGGGTTGTTAGAGCTCTCCCGGCCACTACCTTTTATTATTTACAAGATTATCTTTATACTTCAAGTAGTCTATCACTTACTGATCTTATACTGGGCTTATATGGGAAACAATTATAGTATTTGGTCATTCTTGGGATGGGATTTTAGGCTTAGCATCCTTGACCCCGTCTGCTTCTTTAGTCTTTTTTGTGTTATGCTTTGTGTTGCATTTGGGATTGTAGTTGAATGGTAATTATATCCTCTGGAATATAGATGGTAGAATTTATGAGAAATATCTATGAGTCTCGAATATTATGATTGTTGTAGGTATTAGGAATGGTGGGAACTGTTATGATATATTGTTCGTGATTGAGCATGACATCATTATGAAAACTAGTTTTATGCATTGGTTTTCATTATTTTATGGCCAAGAGCTTGACATCACCAATTTCTAAACCTCGCATGGTCTAGTGAGCTGATTTTTAATTTTATGAAACTAAAATGAGTACTTAACGATAATTTTATAGTTTTTTTATAATAAAAAGACTTATTAAATATATAACCATTATTTTGACACACTACAAGATTTAGTGATGCTTGAGATCTAGACATCGATAATTTATACTACTTTAGACTCGATGATGCCCTAGAAATAATATTGAGATTATAGTAATTTAGACTCGATGATGCCCGACATTCATTCATACATTGATATTTTGAGGTTACTATTTATTTTCGAGTATTGAGTTGGTATATAGTAATGCCCACCATGGACCTTGCCAATCCAAGCTAGTACATGACTGGAGGAGGGCCATATAGGGGAGTGGAGGTACACAGGGAAGTCCCTCCATGGATCCTTCCTAATGGACTCATAGGTACTAGAGGAGGATCATACATATTTATTTTCAGCATTGTATCATACCATTTTCATATTCTATCCTTGATTGTTGTTTGTTGGTTATACTCTTATCGTATAGAAGGTCGAAGGGTTTACATTCACTTGTTTGTATCTCTCGGTTGTATGAAAGGTTGTTGGGATTTTTCCTTCCTTATTATTATTTTTGTTTTTTATTTCTAACAGGTTGTATCCCTTGGGTTCCCTTTCATGCTTTTCATTATTTCAATACTAGTCTGTAGTTATTTCTTTTCCAGTTATTTGAGTTTATCAGTATACCACCACTCCTATTTCTTGTACTTATACTTTATTAGTGAGTATGGATTCAGGTACATTCTCATTCTTGTTTTCTTGAATCTTCCTTATTGTTAGCTAGTTTATAGAATATTACTTACTTGTATTATGTTAGCTAGTCTCTTTGTATATGCTCTACTTGTTTGTCTTATGAAACTTCTTTTCTTTATCTATTTATTTACTGCTTTCATTTCTTATATGTTCCTAGTCGATTGATGATGTCTACTGCGTACCCATTAATTTGGTACTTATACTACAGTTTGTTTCTTTTGGTGCAGACCCCAGTACGAGTGGTCCCCACTGATTCCAGATTTGTGTTAACTATCCTGATTTGAGGTAGACAGCTTATGGCATCCGAAGCTTGCCTTTACCTCTCTCTAGCATTTGATTCTATCATTTTCTACTTTCGGAGACAAATATTTCACTTTCATTAGCACACTTAGTATTATTTTGACAGTTGTTACAGTGACTTATGTACTAGATATCGGTCTTGGGATATGTTTTATCATATTATACTTACACCTATCTTTGTTCCCTATATTATGTCTTATCTTTTGTTTCTAATTCTTTGTTCCTGCTATGCAATTTTTGTTGGGTGGTTCTCTTACGGTGGGATGTAGGTGCCTTCATGACCTAAAATATTAGGTTATGATATAAGATCTTTCAATGCTTCCCATGCCGGAGTGATGTGAATATTATCTTTTATTTTCCACCAACTAAGTGCATTCCTTTTAATATAGACAATGGCTAAAAGAGTCTTCTTGACTTCTCACAATGCATGTCCTTGAAAATTCGACCACATTAGCATTACCAATCTAGATAGGCCTCGAGATCATAATTTTCTATAAAAATAGAAAGAGTGACCTTGGTGGAACTAACATTCATAGAATAGCTTCCATACCTATGTTTGTTAATAAACCCCGAAACTTATCAATTGGCATAAGAAGTACATGATGTGCTATCCCTAGACATTGCAGATTCACACTCTCATCTTCCAATTGGACAATTTGTACTTAACTAGCATACCCTCTCACATCTCTTGGACTAGAATAAGAAAACCCACTAGTCACAATGTACAAATACACACAAACCTTAGGAGTATTCCATGCATAGTTCTTATAAGGTGTAAAGAGGAAAATATTATACCTCATGCTATCTTCTCTCTTGGAATGAGAAATGTAATACACTTAACATAATCCATCATTATTATAGGAACCTTCACAAGAATCCTCATGTTATATATCTTCACTATAAGTGTTACAACCACTATTTTCCACATTCTCATACATCTCATGATCATGGATATTATCATAGCCTCCATAATCACTCCATCGTTTTCATATCCATTACCTTCATCACTACAATACTCTCTAATGTCATAGTCATAAGAATGTTAGATTATTGATAACATACTTATTTACAACTACTTTGTACCTACAAAATGAGAAAACAAGGTTAGTAGTAAAGACTCTTCACCAACACTTGTATTTTTTCACCATTGAATATCTCACAAATTGGCTTGGATAATCTTAAGCCTTGCTTCAATTCAGTGGTATACAAGTGTTAATTAATGCTCTTGGTCGGTTTTTCTAAGAAGAATGGACAACTAGATAAAACAAAAAGAAACTGAATAAAAAATTTAGCTATGAT
>JBDJHY010226815.1:0-20672 GCA_039654485.1 Withania somnifera
ATTTACGATCCCAAATTTAAATACTTCCAAAATTTACATTAACTTGACCATGCTAAGATGTACCAGTAGTTCCTTAACCCTATTTTACTGTCACTAGTCATAAAAGATGCCAATTTCATTTAGCTATGCCATAAGGTTACATTAAGTTCCATATATGTAGAACTAGTATACGTAGAATACGGGGCGTTACATATATATATAATATAGCAAAAAACTTTCCATTTTAGGATAATAAATCCTCTATTTTTAATAAATTAATTAGTTATCTAAAGATCGTGGTACCGACACTGCACCTATACCTACAAAACCATAACTCAAGTCTGAATGCATGAATGCAACATAAAAATCAAATAATAAAATCTATAACACAACTAGGATCGGCCATAAGCCACCATATAAGAACACTCTACACCCCAGGTCCTAAGAATACCCTCTATTCCATCTTTAAAGGTGTAGAGACCGCCCGCAGCTGGCGAATCAGGACTAGGACTTCTTCAAACTCCTATATTGCCACACAGGGTAGCAATGAAGTGGAATAAGCAATAACAATAGAGGAACAAGTGGGAAGAACCCCAACAAAATAGACCAAGAAAAAATCTAGTCTAGTGCAATAAATACACAATATAAGCCCTAGTCTAGAAGTCAAAGAAGGCTTAACCTCGCTAGGTGTTGATGAAAATTTCTCATAGGGGGTGAAGACACCGCTTGAAGCTCTGGTATTGTCTGAAATAACTCAAAAATATCAAAATAATAATCTGGATGCCAAACGTTAAAGAACAATACCCATATTTCTAAGTGCAATTTGGGTAAATAAATTTTGCCTAAAAAGGGGTCCTTAGGCCCCACAACCAAAAAAAATTACTGAAAAAACCTAGAGGTACCCCTTAGCTGAGGGAATATATGGTTCTAAAATAAACTCAATTGGACCACAAATAGGTCCTCAATTGGCCAAAGAAATTCAAAATAACATGAAAGACTTATTCAAGATGTGATCACATAGACAACAACTGGAAAACGCATATTAAACGATATATAAATGATGTAGAAAACACATCCCACACTCCCCAATCAATACCAAACAATTACCCCCTCGAAATCACACTCTAAGGGTGAAAAGAATATATTTAGTCAACAGGAATTTCAATTTGCATAAATATGGAAACTAACTTATATAGTCTCGGTGAAATATCCTTGAGAATACAAACAACCACCGCAAACACTATTTGTGGACCAGCGTATACCTTCACAAATACAACAAAGATCAGCTAAGGAAAAACTCTATATGAATGCAGTGAAGAGCCCACAAATATGCAAAATGAAAGAGGAAGACCTTCATGAATTTGACCAATAGCCACCGAATGTGATCAATGGCCCACGAATACAGAGAGAAACTATGACTTGCACAGTTGCCAACAAAAATGTCATTTTTCAACAATTCTAAAAACTCCAAAAAAGGGCTTGGAATGGAATCAAACACCAATTTTCACAAAACAATATGCGAAATGCATTGGAACGACTGTCCAAACTCAAAAAAATCAATAAAATTGTCATATGAGATTGTTTAAACAAAAAAAAGCCCTATACCAAATTGAACCAAAACCAACAACTTTTATAATTTCCATATAATCCTTCAAAATAAGTCTGAACACCTCGAGAAGCGTGAAAATTAACTTACTAGGCTAAATCAACATTATGTAGCTGATAGAAGCATCACAATTCCTATCCGGTGCTCCAATCAGCAAAAGTCATTACAGGCTCTAAATTAAACTCTTGTTGAACTTAATTTCCTCAAACTGAATCATAAAACCTCAGGACTAGAAATAAATTTATAACTAGACCAGAGTCAACATTCCAGAGCTAATGGAACTGTTAAAATTTGATGCTAAGTTAATTTTCTAGGAATTTGCTCTCAATTTCTACTATTTCAAGGTTAAGCCTTTAAAACAGGGGAACTAAGATAACAGGAAAAAAAACTGCTAGGGAACCATACTACTGGTCCCAAGAAGTAATAAATGACTTAGGCTAGCTACCATAAGCCTCTAAACATAAAAAAAGAAGAAAGGAAAAGTAAATGACCATGCAGGTCATTACCACATTATCCACTCTAAGGGACTTCTATTCTCAAAAGTTAAGGAAAGACTAGTACCTAAAGGCTCTAAAAAAGAAGTGGATATTAGGCTCTCATATCATGCTCTACTACCAGGTAGACTTCTTGACCGGTCAACATTCTCAATAATGCTTTAAATAGGATTCTTCCTGGACCTGAGCGACCTCATATCTCTATTAATAATGGCATCAAACTCCTCAAGCTTCATAAAGGTCATCCTTTATTTCCTTATCAACTACGGGGAAAGGTTAAAAATAAAAATGTCTATCTTATTGTGCATATTTGTAACATTTTCCAGAGCTACCTCAAAATCTTGGTAAACTTCATCCTATAATCTGGCACAAACATAGAGTCCTGCTCCAAACTTATAAACTTTATAGATCCTTTCTCCAAACATATAAACTTTATGGTCCTCTATGCCTCGTTTCTTGGAAATAACCTACCCAAGAATGACTCCTCAAACCATGAAGGCAGATTACATGCTTCTCTATTTTTCCTTCATAAGTCACTGTAAGATTAGAAACATCTTTCAACTGATAAGAACCCAAGTCTCCCTGTGTATATAAAGAGCTCTCAAAATCTCAAAAATCTAATGAGCCTCATCAAAGAAATTTTTTGGTAACTCCCCAATCATAGAACTATTAAACTCAGAAGAATTAATCCTAAAAAATTCCCTGACCCTCATATCACCTTCATCATGAGATGATGACTGAACCATTAAGAACTAAACATATTACTAATCTTGTGTAGCTACTTCCATAGCCAGAAGATGAATTGCATGTTGAACTTTGAAGTAATAAAATTATAATGGTTATCAGGCTCAAGAGATAGAGGAGCTTGATCTGATTGATTATGACCTTTCGCTGTCTTTGTGGGTTTGATACATATAACAAATGAGTTAGAAATAAATCGTAGAGTTAAACTCCAAAGAACAAAATACATCATGAATAAAGGGACAATCACTAAATGCTTATAGTCTCTCAAACATAAGTATGTTGTAGTTCATGCTTATAAAAGAGACTCTACCTAATATTGACCTTCAAACATCATAAGAAATTTGTCCTATTTCTCCAATACCAAGTTTTGTCATGGGCACAACACCATATCCTTAGCCACCAAGTATCATCGAAGAAACCCTCAGACCATGGCATAACTCTATGTACTCAAACTCAATTGAAGAAAAATCAAATAACATAAAATAACTAATGGGCCTCTCACATCAGTCAATAGACATAATAATCAAATAAAATGGAAACTCAATGTCAATGCTAATACATTAATGTCTGAAAGACTCTACCAATTAATTAATAGACTACTAAAACATGATCTCTAGCTAGCCTCAATAGAATAAAGTAGATAAATACTATATAGTATCATCTCCAAATAAAGAATAAAATAAAACTCTAAAATATTGACCGTAGAATCAATAAGGATTCAACAAATCTTCAACATGGAAAGAAACATACAAGTACAGAGTATGCAGCCAATAAATGAAATGTACTGAATATGTGAGAGGAAACATTGATATACAATATCATCAAAAATAAAGTAGCTATCCAGTAACTAGAGAAGAGTGATTTCTTGGTGTACTTTAGTGGGTTGTACACTGACTGCTTTCATCTCTAGCATAGGAAGAAGAAAAATCTCAAAGGGACAACTATGGAAGGTAGAACGATAACAGCAATACTGGAAGAGATTTTAAGCTCACTTCAATAAACTTTTGTAGCTTTCTAATACAAAACAATTCATTTAATACTGGAAGAAAGTGAGGAAAGTCAATCGAATATAGAGTTAGATTCAAGCATTCAATTGGAGTCATATAGGGTAAAACTAATAAATCACAACCTGTAATAAGGAAATTAGATTTGTCGGGAACTGAAACATCATTAGAACCTACTCCAATTGAATCAAAAAAGGTTCAAAAAAATAGAAAAGTAAATCTTCGTAAAACACAAAGTACTATCCAAAGGGTATGAGGGAAGGAAGGGAATATTTGGATACTCAAAGAAAGGATATAAAGGAAATGAAGGACTACTATAAGTATGCAATAATAGGATTGGTGGTAGGTCATATCCCAGAATTAAAGACCTTGGAAAATTATGTTTAAACTAACTGGAAGGTAGTTAAGTATCCTGATATTATGATTCACGATAAAAGATACATCGTGTTTCGATTGTGTATGGGGGAAGATTGTGAGAGAAATTTATAGGGTGGAACTTATACTACTCGAAACAGACTACTAATAATGCAATGCTTGGGAGTTAAATTATATGCTTAATCCAAATAGCATTACATCCATAACTTCTTATGTTCAGGATGATTCTAACAAGATAGTACCAATAGAAGAAAATCTTTGACCATCGAATTAGAAAAATATCCAAGTTGATCAGATCTCTTTCGTAACAAATTTTCTGGTAGGCATACATGCTAACAACGAGTTTAGTTGCCTTAAAGTAGCCCCAGACACTAGAAAAAGCGACCCAAGGGGTATTCACCCCTTATGATGGTGGCTACTTGGAACATCAAGGGATTGAATCAGCCCCTAAAATAGAAACAACTTAGAATCTTTCTATTAGGGAACAAAGTAAATTTAATGCGACCAATTAAGGATAGAGTTAAAGATCACAAAAAAATATATATACAAAGGAAAAATGGGGGTGAATAGATCTATGTATAAAATTACAATATATCCACAAATGAGATAATTTGGGTGCTATGGAGGAATTAGAGTACAATTAGTAGACATTCAAGCTCAGTGTGTAAACTGCATAACAGAAGATACTGCTAGCTATTGTAATACTAAATGGACAGTGGTCTATGGGAAAAAATAAGGGGAGTAAAAGGGAGGAGTTATGGAATAGTCTTGGTGTGATTATTAGTAGGATACGAGATTGCAGGCCAATAGCAGGATACTTCAACAATGTGCATCAAAAGATATAATAGGATCTCCTGCGATGTAGAATGAAACTCAATCATTCCTGCAATGTGTAGACTACCTTTAATAAACTTTAATCAGGGAAATAGGCTGTCATTACACCTTCTGCAATAAACTTGCAAATAGTAGGGTATACTAAAATATTGATTAGGTATTTTAGAACTTAAACAAGATAAAATGATATAGACATGTTGTAACTGAGTACTTAGTTCCTTGAGTATGTGATCATTCACCAATTCTAATACAGATGTGGCCATACCCTCCTATGAATCCAGGTCCATTCAAGCTTTTTGTACAGTTACAAATCATCCTGAGTTTGAAGGAATATAAAAAAATTCATGGGTGAGGAATCAAATTAGAACAAATATAGATCTATTATTGAGGATTTAAGGAAGTAAATAGTGGGATTCATGAACATGGTATCCTACTATCAAAATTTACAAGTTGTAAAGTAAGGGATAGAAATAATGTAGTTGTTATTGGTGGTAACACTCTAAACCAAATGTTAATTAATCATGAGGTGAGGTTCCTAAATGAAATCATTAGGTGGAATGAAGTGGATGAAAAGGCGTTAAGATAAAAGTACAAAGTAACATGAGTGGATTGTGAAGACTCAAATACCAAGTACTTCTATGAACAACCAAAGATCAAGAATAAGAGGGATACTATTGATTCTATATTTGACTCTAATTATAATAAGATTCAGCAACTTCAGGCAGCAACCTTAGGTAGTGGAAGAAAAATTCAAGTTTTTTTTCAATGCTTGATGGGTAATATAGTTGATATACTCTAGTGGATAAGTTGGAAGTATATGAAGCTATTAAAGGCATGCAAAAAGACAAAGCCCCATGGCTTGATGAGTAGCCGACTGAGTTTTTCACTAAACACTAGTCATTTCAAGATATGGATGTCAATGGTGCAATTTTGTAGTTTTTTAAAATGGCAAGTATGCTGAAGGCTTTTAGCTGCACAACCATTAACTTGGTACCAAAAAAGCCTTCTCTAACTCAATTAATGGAATATAGGCCCATTAAATATTGTACTATAGTATAGAAGTAATCAATAAGGTGCTAACAAATAGAATGAAGGAGGTTATTAGTGATATTTTAAGACCATCTCTGACAACATTCATAAGGGTAAGAGTATGATAGACAATTCCTTGTTTATCCAGGAGCTATTGAAATTGTACACTAGGAATGGCTTGTCTCTTAGGTTTCTTATGAAAGTTGATTCAAATAAGGCTTATGACTAAATTTAGTGGTGTTTTCTATAGAATGTTCTTGATGAACTTTGTTGTCCGTGTAAGTTTATACAGCGGGTGATAGAATGCATAAGTATTGTCTCTTATTACTTGATAATGTATGGGGATTTACAAGTCCATTTTAAGGGAAGAAGAGCATTTTAATGTGGAATCCAATGTCCTTCTGCGTTTTTGTTATGTCATTGTACTTGTAGGGGGAATTAAATAAATAAAAAAAGAAAAAACCATTTTAATTTCCTCCAATATGCAAAAAGTGGAGACTGATGCAAATCATTTTTGAAACTAAATTATTACTTTTCTGCAAAGCTGAGGTGAATCCAATCAAGTTGATATAAGAAGTATTTAACAAGTTCTTTAAGGCATCGGATTTGTTGGCAAATAGAGAAAAAAGTTAAATATATCTAGTTGGTGTAACAAACTCACTCGCACAAGAGATACAGAGAACTCTTTGTTATTTAGAGGGTGACTTTCCTTTAAAATGTATAGTGGCACCTTTATCCTCAAAGAAGTTGATAGTAGCTCAGTGTATGCCTTTGGTGGGAAAGATAGTTAAGAAGATGAGATGTTGGTTGGCCAAGTTGCCATCTTATACAAGAAGGACTCAGTTAATCAAATCAGTTGTATTTTGTATTAATAAACATTGCACTCAAATGCTTATTCCCCCTAGAAGAATCCTAAAACTAATTGAGATATCATGCATGACTTCTTTGTGGATACAACAACTCTTATCTTAAAGAATTGTTGTTGTCTTGGGAAATGTTATGCAGACCAAAAGTTGCAGATGTTCAAAACATTATTTTGTGAAGGAATTGAACAATGCATCCATTTTGAAGTTACTATGAGGTATTATTAAGGTGAAAGAATGTCTATTCTAAAATAGGTGCACATATACTACATAAAATGACAGAATGTTTATATGTTCCCAATCCCTATGCATGCTATATGTGTGGTGAGGAAGATACTTAAGTCTAGAAGGGATGTCATAGAGATACAAGGCTTGCAAGGTGATCTAAGAAAAAGGCTGAAATCAATGGTCAAAAAGAGCAGGTAGTCAATAAAGAAGTTTGTAAACCCTCTTTAGACCATTTTCTAGAAGGTTCCTTAGAAAAACATAGCTTTGCTACAACATATTCTCCTCATACATAGATTTATATTGTGGCTAGATTTTTGTAAGGACTAGCAACAATAGAGAGGATACAATAGTTTGGAACTCATGTATTTATGTAGTGTATTTACTATCATAATGTTGATTAAACCTTCAACCATAGATTATTTAAATGTGATATCACAAAGGATTTGTGGAACAAAATAATGGTATGGATGGAATTTCGAAGGAGATTAGGTGATTGGAAAGTTATCTACTATAGGTCAATAACATGGAAAAAAGTTATCAGATCTGCATATAATAATAGGATGTGTGTTTGACATGGTAATAATAATCATTTGGAGAAAAAGGAATTTACTTAGATTCCAATGAAGTAAATACCAAGGTGATAAAGTGTGTAAATAAATAGCCATTAATATACATATGAAAGGAAGGAAGATAATCAAATGGCAAACCCATTTGAGTAGGTTGAATGGCATGCCATGAGCTAGATATAATGTGAGGAGAGGACATAGAAGGTCTAAATAATCATGTGTTATATGCTAGTTTTTGTAGACTATATACTAATAACACCTTATGCTTGTAACTGTAACTACATAGGGATAGGCAAGTTTGAATACATTAGACTGTTTATTTGATTTTATAGGTAGAAGATAGAAATAGGTGGTCAAACCCTATTTTGCATTTTAATAGTCACTTTGATATGAAATGAAAATCTATTTACCAAAAAAAAAAAGTCATGCAATGCATGAGCAACGCATAACGAGTTCAAAATTAACACGCAACACCAATAAAATAATTATATGTAAGATTTTACAATATCAATTTAAAAGCTCATCTTTCAAGAGTATATTCAATAAAATTATGTAGAATCAAAAGGTTTTTTAAAAGAAAAAATATAAACTTTAGTAAGAAACCTTGTTTAATTATTCATTACTTCATACTAACCCTTGAATTTATTAGGACTTTCTATAACTGACATACTCCATGCAATAAGCTATGGAAGCTAGCATATTACCCCTTGTGTTGGATCCCCCAAACCATTGAAGGGTAAGGGAACTCACTTCCCTATTGGATTCTGTAAGACACATCTAAATAGGAACTAATTGGGCCATAATAATATCCTACAATATGCGATGCAGGTTTTAGGTGTACGGCTTCATGCACACCCAGTTAATTCTAATAGCCCTCCCCACAATATTGACTCATCAACAATCAACACTCTTGACCTAGCGAAACACCCTCAATTGAACTAACTAGCCAAAACACTCAATTAATCCATATTAGAAAACACTTTATCAATTTGATACTTCATAAATATCTTTACTATCATCTTGTGTTTCAAGCATAAAATCATCACCAGTACACCCAATTAGGCTTAATTAGAAAAAGACTCTTAGATTAAACATTATACATAGTAGTCCTAAAACCTATGTAAAAGTTAATAAATTTATGAAACATTAATATTCAATTCATGATTAAGGGTTTTACCTAGAAACTTTATCAATTTATTCTATATGATATTTTTTAAAATTCTACTAGAACATTCATAATCATGCTTCTACAATCAAGAGTACAACTTCTTCAAATAATTAACATTATCAAGGCATCATGTAATAGGGGAAAATCGAAATATACAATAGGGAATAAAGATAATCAGCAACTACAATTCAAGACATTTAAGAAAACGGTTTTTTCACAAGGGTGAAAGAAATGGTTGTTCGTTATCCCATATACCCGATTAGGAACACTTTTATGGAAGAATTTGGTAGAAAATTTTCTGCAATTGGAACTTCTATTGCAAACCATAACCTTTCTTCTTATGAGAAAACCCTAAAGAAATTTTCACCTAATATGATTATGATTAACGATCACATAATATAAGGTTTGGGTATTTGTATTAACCTTATTTTGAAGCCAAAATTTCATGGATTTTCTTTTAAAGGGATGGGAGATTATAAAATAGTGATTGAGAAACCATAGCTAAAAAGTTGTCACAGAGTGCCATGAGATGACCTATTACTCGTGGGTTAGTTTCACAACTCGTGAATCCCACTCATGATACTCTAATATAAATTAAAGTTTCTATACTATTGATAGTATGAGGTGACCTACATCTTGTATATTGGAGTCACAAATTGTGACTCTACTCGTGAGATACTAAAACATATTAGGAAAAAAATCATCAAGTAATCTAGGAGTGGAAGTTACAACTTGTAACTTCCTTTCAATAATTATGGGACCAACTCGTAGTCCATGGAACAAAATTTTAATCCTCTATATCTCTGTAGTGCGATTCACTATGCAAATCGTGATGTACTAAGTTGTACCTTGACTTGTGGTAGTATGGACAGAAAATTTCATTTTGGTGAGATTAAAAGATACAGTTTCTAGACTGATCCAAGTATAAGATGTTATAGTGAGGATAATACAATATTTATGTTGAATGTTGATTTTGATTTTATCTCATGCTTTTATATAATCTTTATACTTATTGATTATTATTTGGATTTTTATTCATCTAAATCATTTGTGTGCTTAGGTGCTTTCCATAAGCAGTATCTAACCCTAGGACTTGCCGATTCATATTTGTTTAGCTTTAAATATTATCAATTAAGAGTGAGAACATTGATTTAGAATGATTTAAGGTTGTCCTCATCTAAAGGATTTGACTATAGGTAGGGTCAACCCTAGTGTAGCCAAAATTATTGTGTTATGTTCTAGCTAACTATATTTTATCAAATGGGTTAGGAAGGTTCGCTAGTGTTTGTAAGAACCTAGTGATATTGTAGAATCCAAGGCCAATAATGTAATGAACCTCATAGTCCTTTATGATAAATACGTGATGTTTTACATTCTAGAATATTTAGTAGCTGCCTCAAGTCATTTATGACTTGCTGGGACCAGTAGTTCTATTCCTGGTGGCAAGGTTGAGAAATATCTCAAATTGCATATTTGGGAGCCTAAAACTAAGTACTCATTAACCAAAGTCCATTTTCATTCAAGATGAGCTCAAAATTAAATTTTGATAGTTCATTTAGCTCTAGAATGCAAAAGAAAGTGATGGTTGACTTTATATTCATGTTTCAGTGTTTTCATTAGCAATTTGTGCTCATTTGTGGATTTCCGTTAAGTTTAAGGCTTAATTTGGAGCTTGGGTGGTATTTTGGAATTTGGAATGTTAGATTGGAATTTTGACGCTTCCATCAACTCTGCAATGGTGAATTTAGAGTGGTTTGACCCGTGGTACGCTTCCCAATGTGTTTGTGCTTGATTAGAGTTTGTTGGTGGAAAGCTGGAAATTTAGCTGTTTTGACTATGTCTTGGTTGGGGGTCATTTTTTCTCAAACCACCGTTGATGACTATTTCGTCCATTCCTTTGAGTCAAGAATGTGTTTTTCACATAATATACATATTTGGTGTTCAAAAATTAGACTCTTTTTAAATTCAGAAATCCTGGTTGAAATTCAGAAAATTATTGTTTTTGCTAGCGTAACTTTGACCGATTTATCAGTCAAAGTGCCAATTTATCGACAAGGACCAATAAATCAAAATTTCTTCCAATAAATTGGATGGGCTAATAAATTGGACCAAATGATAAATAAATTAATAGGTGCAGATATATAGGTTCCTGACAATTGTGAGGGTGCTAATTTATCGACACTTCTAGTCTGATAAATCGGTATCTGATGTCATTTTCTTTTGCTCCAGCCCGTTATATGGTATTATTTCATCTAATTTTTCATTCAGCTTCACTTTAATTTTTGTACGAATTGTGTTTTAAACTTCCACAAACTCCATCGAAAAGCTCCTTGAAGATCTCATATGTTATCCTCACCTTCG
This sequence comes from Withania somnifera, assembly GCA_039654485.1. Lineage (NCBI taxonomy): Eukaryota > Viridiplantae > Streptophyta > Magnoliopsida > Solanales > Solanaceae > Withania > Withania somnifera. The sequence continues at coordinate 11,252 of JBDJHY010226815.1, forward strand.
GTAAGTAATTTCATCCGTTGAAATTCATGAAAATTATAGTTTTTCCTCGATTAATTCCCTTGTCATGATATCTTGATTTCTCAAATTATATTCGAAGTTTTATGGTAAATCCTTTCCCTTTAGGGGTATTATTCTTCATAGTAACATCTCCTATTTAAATTTAACATACAATTCCATAAAGTTCGAAACTTTGGCCTCTTTAATACTCAGTCTTCTCTGAGCTATTCAAGTTACTTCCCTTACCCAAATTGTGCATAATTTTGGAGAACGGGTTGTTAGTAACAATAGGAACCCCGTACTGAAGTTTATTTTAAGTTCCGACGAGCGGGCCCTACAGGCCTATTTTAGGCCCCGTACGGAACTTAGCATATTTTTTACCATTTGAATTTTATTGACATATGGAATAATTTTACTTAATTTTCAGAGTAATTGGATTTCTTGTCATATCAGTCGGAGTAACAATTGCGAGTTGCAGTGTTTTATCATCGGAGGACAGGTAGGCTCTGTAGGGCTATTTCTGGGTTTATAGCTTTAATAATTATACTAAATTGGATCTGTGGATTAGGTAGCAAGGTGTTTTATAGAAATATTACACCGTTCTTTCATTCATTTCATCATTTGATATATACTTTGGCATCCAAATTTATACAGTGCCCATGACTTAGTATTTACCCAGTGATTCTTGTTGGGGCATAGGTGGTAGTCGTTCCATGCATATATATATATATATATGTTGATATATTTTACATGTATTATACGAGAGGTTTGGCCTTTGGCTATGTTGAGAGTGCATTTGGGCTAGGCCAGTATCACCACATGATTATTTAGCTATGGAGGCTAGACAATGATTTTAGTAATAATGAAAGATAAGGATATTAACTAATAAATTTTCATATTCTAATAATAATATAAGTAAATGACCTTTCAACTATTTTAGACTCGGTTGTGTATCGAGCATGCAGTACTACTATTTAAACTCGTTTTAGCCAAAGCCTTACAACCTAGCACCGGGAATTATCATTTTGTTCAATTAAAGCTAGGAATTGAGACTGACTCCATTCGGTAGTGAGTATACTCCCTGGAACTTGAGTCCTTAATTGTACAATAGTGAGTACAGATATTAAAAAGTATTGCTTACACTTGTTTGGAAGATTATTAAAATAGTAACCTTGAGGACTTTTGTGATATTATGATGTCGAGGTGTTGGACGCCATGTATTGATGATGCTACGGCTTACTAAGATTATATACATAAGGCATTGAATGCAAGATTTATACACCTTTTTATGGGATTTCAAAGTATGATGAAGTTAGAGATCGTACATGGTGACACACCTCCATGGACCTTGCATTCAGGCTACTATGACACGGAGGGGGGTATAGGGTAGAGTAGAGATATACTGGGAATAATTATTTTAGCCTTCCATGGATTCTACCTACTGGGCCTACGTGTACCGGAGGAGAAATGTACATAGGACTGGTTACTTTATGGTATGTATTTATTTTTCTTTACTTGTTTTCTTTAGTGTACCCCTGGCAGTATTGTGATGCCTATAGGTGAGCATGTTTCTGTGTACGCTGTGCTTCTTTCTGCAGGACTTGAAAGTGTTTATATGTATTATTTTAGTATTTTTATTACTTCTTTGCTATTCTTATTGGTTACGTGATATTTTGTGTTATGTGGGATGTTATGCGTTGTATTATTGTTCATTCATTCATCCCATGCTTGAGGTTACCGGTATAACATCTATTTTCTCTCTCTATTTTCTTTTGACTCTTTATTAACTATTGTTATTATTCATATACAATATTATAGGGATTCCGGGTACGCCTTCCTTTATTTCCTAAAGTCGTGTTATGTGATTAGCTAGCAATATATGTTCTAGTTGTTACTTGATTTCTATCTAATAGCCAGCTCCCATGATACTATTTGTTCCTGTGACCCTATTTATTTCCTTCGTTTATATACTGATCTTATTAATGTTATGTTCTTAGTAGGCCCTCGAAGCCTACTGGGTACAGGTTGCTTCGGTAGCTTATACTAATACTACACTTTCCATACGTAGATCTGAGTATATGTGCCCAACCTTAATTAACAATCGTTGTTCATGTAGATTCTATTGATTTTTAGAGACTCAGCGCGAGCTTGGCATCCAGGTTTTCCTACATCTCTTTAAAACTAGTTTTGATCTCTATGTATTTTTGGAGATACATGGTATTATACATTTGATTCCTTGTTTTTTATTTAGTGGTTTTGTATTAAACGGATACTGGGTTTTGGGAATTGTAGATTCTTATTACTTTTTCTTTATTTATCTATTGTTATTAAACTTGCAGTTTCTACATTTGATGTAGTAATCATCCACTTAGGCTTCGGGCCACAAGGTTGGTTCTCCTACTGGTGAAATAGTATGTGAAATCATGAATAGAGAAATCAGGTCATGAAAAATTAGTACCAGAGCCCTAGGTTTGTGGGTGTCGGTGTATAGAACCAATGTCAAGTAGAGTCCTACGGATCGTCGTGGAGATGTCCATTGCTTATGTTCAGGAGGATATGGTGAATTGAGGAAATAACTCCTCCTACTTGATTTTTATTCATAGCTTCTTCCCTTGAGGTTTCCCCAAGAGGTTATTTTTACACATTAATTCTTCAACAGATTGTACATTTAATGTCTTCAATAAGCAAAGGTGAGTATGTGATGCCAGCAGCTAGGACTCTAGTGAGGAGCCGAGACCGAGATCCAGATTGAGTTAGTAGCGGAGGACTTGCTATGGTCAACGTAATAGCTAGAGCTCTGAGTTTGAGTAAAAGGTCAATTCTGCCCACAGAACAACAATTGTCGAATATTCTGTTAACCTAGTAGACTTGGGATTAGCATTTACACTAACTGGATTTTCAGTAGCGCCAGTTCTACAGAGGTTGTTACTTGATATTTTAAAAGTAGTCTAGAGAGGAGCATCAATTGAAGTATCTCCCATTATGGGGAGTGGTTCATATGAGAAGAGGGAGTTTAGATGCTTGCAGCAGGGTCAGATATCCGTCAATTAGTATGAGGTTATGTTTTATGAGCTACACTGATATAGTTTTTCCTACATAACGAGATGAAGGGCCAAGATTTGCAGACGGATTGATTTTGCCTATTTGGATAGCGATAAAGCCCTTGATAGTGACCGGCTATTCCTTTGCTTGGATATTAGACCACGTGAATTTTATAGAATGATTATGCCGGGAGACCTATGGAGTTAGTGGTCAAGGTATTAGGTCCTCCATTTGTGGTGGCCAGCCGGGTACTGGTAGTGGTTCTCGTATGAGTGAGCTATTAAGGTTGTGTTTTGAGTGTGGCATCATGGATCATTATACCAGATCTTGCCCCCAACGGTGTAGTCTTCAACCTGCTTCACATTTTTGTTTAACTTGTTGGTGCTAGTGATACCTTGTCAGGGGAATCAAGTCAGCCAGTGTTGTTTATAGCTCAGACTTTATCAACACCAATTTAGGTGGCATCACCTATAAGTCAGACCGTACAATAGATTTCAGTTGAGGTTCAGAAAGATGTTAGGGCATAGAAATCCAAGCAGATTGAAGGTAGTATTCCTTCTGTGACTCTAGGATGGGATAACCATGTAAGTAGGTCGGGAATCCTTCATCGACTTAATTGATTAGGGATATGCTTAAAAAGGCTAGTTCTATCCATCATTCTAGGAATTATCCCCATGAATCGAGGAGCCTTAAGTATGGAGTGCTAGGTCACCATTGTAGAGAGTGCCTCTAGCAAGGGTTGATTTAGTCTTCTATTCAGGGTGCTCCTAAGTCAGTGTTTCCACTAGTTAATAGTGTTCCTCATGTAGGGATGGATGCCCCAGGTAATGTTCAGTGTGGTAAGACAGGTGGTTGGGGTCGGTGTATTTAAGGATACTCTATTGTGATCTTGACTACAGCAGAGGCTGATGCAACAATCTCAGGTTTGATTTCACCTTGCTATTATCTAGTTTGGCTTTTATTAAAACTATGTTGGTAACCCTTGGTGATTCTTACTGGTTATCTATTTTTTTTATTTTCCCTTATGTGCTAATATTTTCTAATATGCCATGGATTGTTATTTATTTCTTTTTATTGTATATCTAAGCTATTTTAGTAGTCGATTTGGATGATAAAGATGGCTGGGTAGATGACTGAGAGGTTTGAGCTTTGTTATAACATTTTGATGCTAGATCTTATTTTGTTTAATTGAGAGGGGTTCATTTGTGACTGAGTTATTTTTGGGTAGTATTGTATCTCCTGGTGTGGGTAGGTTACCTTTATTCTCTATTCAGTTCTCCTTGGTCATGCCATAATTACAATCTCGGCCATGCCTAGTAGGTCCTTGGCTGCAAAGATGGGTGTAGAGTCGCTGAGGGTTATCTTTTATCTTACGATCTGATAGGGGTACATTCCACGCCATTAGACGGTAATGACCTTTCAGTCATTTCCTTACTTTCTATATTTTTCTTGTGCTTAGAGCTTTCTGGTAGTTTCCCCAAATCACTTATGACTTGCTGGGACCAATAACTCGGTGCCTTGGTGGCTCATTTTCTTTTTATCTCAGTTTTCCTATTTTAAAGTTTTAGATTTAAAATAGTGGAACTCGATGGTGAAATTAAAGTAAACACACTAAGAATAGAATTTTGACAATTTCATTAGCTTCAGAATGTCGACTTTGGTCTAAGTAGACAAGTCCCAAACATTTCAGTTTGAGTATTGTTTGTTTTATGGAAATTCAGCCCAGCCAATCTCTTTTTTAAGCCTGGGTGGTATTTTTGTGATCAGACCATTAAAAGAGAATTTTGATGATTTCATCAGCTTTGGAATGTTGATTTTAGGCTAGTTGAGTCATTGGTTCACCTCCCTGGGTGTCCGGGGTCATTTTTAGTTGGTTTGTTAAAAGTAAAAAATTGGCTCCTTTTAATCATTTTGAGTTTGGGTTCTTTTTGCTCAAACAGACTTAGTTGGTCATTTTTTCAATCCGTTTAGTTTGTAGTGTGTTTTCCTCATAAAATGCACTTTTCGTTTGCTAGAATTAGAGTGGGGATGCTCGTTTTAGGACCCTAGAAAAATTCTATTTTGCTGCAGTTTCAAAACCGCCCTAGTAATCCCTAGGCCGCCCTGTACCATCGCCCTTGAGCCCAGGGCTTCGTCCTAGTGAGGCTGCCTCAGCGAGCCTTCTATTTCCCTGGCGAGGTGTCCCTAGCAGCGAAAACGGGGGCTTAGCGGCCTAAGAAGTTTATATAAAGGGGTTCATCCTCTTAATTTTTAGCCATTATTTTCTTTAGTGTTTTGAGCTGAGGGGGATGGTGTGGAGTTGCTTATGCAATCACATGAGTTTGTGGAGAAATGTTTCCCAGGTATTTCACATTCTTTCTTCCTCTTTAGCTTGTGTAAAGTGTTTTTGTTTCTTTACTTTAAAATTAGTTTTCACCTTTTATTCCTTATCTCCTTAAACTTAATTTTTAACCACTAGTCGCTAATTGTGTGTCGTTAGTGCTTACCGGTGGTATGGGATGCCAGGTAGGTTTTGTCTGTTTAATTTCTTTTCTTTACTTAGCTGTTTCCCAATGTTTTACCCCTTATTCATAGTACATACTTATATATCCTTATGGTTAGTTGGGTCTTGTCTTAGCCGGAGCATAGGTACATTTCCTTATTTTGTTTTTGGGTTTTTAGGTACTGTTCACTCAGGATCTTGTTCACCATGTTTTTTCTTCATAGATCTGTACTTACACTTTTGGTATCTTAACTTTCTACATATCTATTAGTTTCATTGATTTCCTACTATTGTTGACCTTTTTTACTTCCTCACCTTTATTACTTGAATTTATTTTAGCCTAGTTCGTCAGTGATGCCTATAAGGTACCTTGTACTATACTAATGCTATGTAATTATATTGTTTTTATGGTGTAGATTCTGTCAGGGGTTATCTGAGATGTCGTGATTTTGTAAGTAGGTACAACTAGTTGAGAAGATTACAATGAGCTTTTCCTTCCGAGCTGAATGTTATTTCCTTGATGTCAGCCTACTTTACTCTGTATATGGATAACCATGTGTTGTATTACTTTTGTAAGAACTACTTTATTTTTCTATCTTTTAGATACTCAGTATAGTAGCTTCACATGCCATTGTCACTAAGTTTTAGGATTTAGGTTGTGTATGTATTTCTTCTACTTCCATTCTTTTATGTTTCTGCTTATGTTTTTTTCAACTTTATTAGATATGTCGAATGTTTATAGCCAATTGCGCGTAGCTCTGGGCTAAATTTTAGGTCATGACAAGACATAAATAATATTCATATGCGTCATTAGAATATATACGATATGCTTATTTTAGTAAATGTGTTGTGTCTTAGTGATTACTTTGATCAACCCACTTAGCCACCCACATGAGCATGATTCATTCTTTTCGGTCGAGTTTGAGCCGTGTATCAATCTTGTTCTCTCTAATTTTGTCAACTATAGCAGTTTCAACTGAGTTCCCTTGGATTAGAGAGTTTTGTATCCGTAGTGTCATTGTGGACTTTTGATAAATAGTGTGTCATTGTGTTTTTCTTGAAGATGGGTTTCTCCCTTAGTAGTTGACGGGGAGTGTGGTTCATAAGTTAGATTGTTCAGCGTGGGTGCAGGTCATTAGTGTTCAGCTGTGTGGGTTCTGAATAAAAGTCAGTTGTTGGTACTAATTCAGGGTATCGATGTGACAATGGTTGTATGGTTATGTAACATTTCAGTGGCACCAAATTGCAGTCAATCCTTATATTCTTATATTGGTGCTTCATCTCAAGAAAAATTTGGATAGGCAGTTCTTCTGCTTAATATGTCAGCATTTGCTTATCCTTGGTTTTAACCTTATATTCCTGGTGTCGTTGCGTCAATTTGTGAGGGTTCGTGCTAGGTTTTGTTTGTTTGTTATACGTTGGTTGTAGCCAGTTGCATTAGATTCTCTAAGTTAAATTTAATTAGGTGTAGATCTTTGTGCACTAGGGATTGATTATGTTTTTATGTGGCATGTTTGATGTTTTGTGTTGGTGTGGACCCACCATGCTTAAATTATGGGTTTCCTTAGTATGGATATGTAGAAAGGTTTTGTTGTGTTATTCTTCTAAGTGACAGTGAGCCAATTGATTAGTTAGGTCCTTGTGGGTGTTAGTTATCATTTGTTGAGAATAATCGTGTTGTCCTTGATTGGGATGTTGTTGTGGTTGCTTGACAATCAAGGTTGGTGAGATGACTCTGTAAGTTGAGTAAGAGTTTGTTGCAGGATGTTAATATACGTCTCAAGGGTGGTTTCAGGCATTGTGTTAGAACCCGAGGTGTGTTAGAAATTGAGTGGAAGAGACTCAATGTTGATTATTATCCTTGGTTACCGGCGTGTTCCAGTGTATACTTGAAAGGTATGTGGTGTTTGAGTTTCTTGGGGATATGAGGGAATTATTATTGGATAATCGATTGTGGAGTCGCCATCCAACTATTTGGTATACTAGAGTCACGATTGGTGGGAAAGTTAATAGATTTGATTTTGAAGATTTAATATGACATGGGTTTATTGTGGAGCATCACACGGGATTGCTTATTTTGAACTCTACCCCTATAGTGTGCGTAATTCAAGTTTAGCTGTGGTTTAACAGACTATTATTGCATGTTGAGAGTTTGTAGAGTAGTTTCCGTGGTGGGAGTTGATTTTTATCTTTAAAAAGTTGTAGTAGCCAGGGTTTATTGCTTCAAAGATGATTGTGTTGGTTTGGCTTAATTTTTTTGCTCCATCAGGCAATCTTCCACACAGTTTCAGTATGACGTTGTGGTATTTTGTGAAAATTGGTTTTGTGGTACTTGGTTTTCTATTATTATGATATCGTGCAGATTTGGAGTCTCACTAGGGATGATAGCATAGTGGGTGCTGCTTAGATTTCCAGGATGTACAGATTAAGTTGATTTATGAATGCATAGATCTTTGATAGTATCGCTTGGTGGTTTGGTGACTAGTCGGATATTGGGGTTGGTGAGAAGTTAGGAGGATAGTTTGTGCTCATGAACTTATAGAGAGGTTTCATTCTTCAGTCTTTGTATGGAGGTTCTCTAAGCATTTGTGATTGATTTCGGACTTCTTTTTTAGGTTTGAGATAACTTGTGATCCTTTCAAGGAGTTTTTGTTGAGGGTATTGGTGTTTGGTCTTCAGTTGGGTTTTTGTTAACTTTTATACATGGTTACGGATGGTGCAGTTGTCATGGATGAATATGTTGAGGTTTTTTTCTCCATGATTGGAGTCTCTCTTCACATATCTCTGCTTTTTTTGACTTTCGGGGATGAAAGTCCTCTTATTAGTGGATGATGTAATGACCCTAATGGTAATTTATGATAAATACATGACATTTTGCATTCGAGAGCAATTCAGTAGCTACCCCAAGTCATTTATAAGATGATGGGACTTATAGTTTGGTTCCCTGGTGGCTCAGTTGTGAAATATCTCAAATTGCTATTTTAGAGCATAAAATGAAGTACTCATAGAATAAAGTCAACTTTTCTTCGAGATGATATCAGAATTAAATTCCTACTGTTCTATTAGATCAATAATGAAAAAGTCAAGATTGACCTTAAGTTTGTGTTTCAAAGTTTTTATTTGAAATTTGTACTCATTTTTGGATTTCAGTTATATTTAAGGCCTAATTTAAAGCTTGGGTGGTACTTTTGTTTTTAGTGTGTCAGATCGGAATTTTGATGCTTTCATAAGCTCCAAAATGGTGATATTCTACTAGGTTGATCCTTGGTACGCTTCCCAATGCATTCGTGCTAGATTTGAGTTGGTTGGTGGAAAGCTAGAAATTTGCTCATGTTGACAACTATTGGTTGGGTGTAATTTTTGCTTAAACGACCTCCGATGTCAATTCTATTGATTACGTTGAGTCTGAAATGTGTTTTCACATAAAATACATATTTGGTTTGACAAAATTAGACTCAGTTTCATTTCCAAAATCCTGATTGAAATTTTGTTTTTGCTGGTGCAACAACTTTGATCGATTTATCGGTAGGGACTGATAAATCAAACTTACTACACATAAATCAGCTGGACCGATAAATCAGATTAAATAACTGATAAATGGCAGGTTCTGATAAATAGGTTCCTGTCAGTTGTCAGGTGTGTCAATTTATAGGCACTTTTGGTCTGATAAATTAATACTTGAGGCCATTTTCTTTAGATTTTAGCCCCTTTTTGGGTATTATTTCATAGAATTTTTCCCTCATTTTCCCTTTAATTTTTAATTCAACTACATTTGAAACTTCCCTAAACTCAGTAGAAAATTTCCTTGAAGATCTCATATGTCATCACCTTTGGTAAGTAATATCATCAATTGAATTTCTTGATATTAGAGTTTTTCCTCCATTAATACGCTAATCATGA
>JBDJHY010226816.1:0-11097 GCA_039654485.1 Withania somnifera
CTCAGGCAGGTCATTTGATCTTCATGTCTATTTTCTCTTTTTAAGACCTTAATTTTTGATATCATTGACTCTTATCTTCATTCCTTGAAAACAAACTAAAAATTGAACTCCAACAGTTCTACTAGCTCGATAATGTGGATTTTGGTTTGGACAAACTCTATGTTTGTGTTTGGAAGCCTTTGATGTGGTCTTGTCTCATTTTGCATATTTTATGAGATTTTTAGATCATAAGTAGAGCATGGATGGTCATTTTACGATCAGAGCCAAAGATTTAAAATCCAACGACGCCATCATCTCCAGATAAATAATCTCAGATTAAAATTTCTTCTAACCCATCGATATTGAAATATCATTTTTATGTAATTTACATATTTGGTTTGCGCTCATCAGATTTCAAACCAATCCCAAACCATCATCTAAAATCCAAATTCTAGCTGAAATCTATTGTCAACTAGTGCAACAATTGCTCATCATGATTGCAGTCCCATTGGTTTTAATTGCATAGTCTTGTTCCCAAAGACATTGAGATCACGATATGTCCCTTGCGATCATGATGGATTTGAATAGTTCGTTGACCATCCTCCCTTCTTTGAGATCACGTCGAGGACTTCGTGAACATGATGACATCAATATATATGCTTTGCTATTGTGGCTCACCTTAGACGGCCCCAATGCCCTTTATCCCTAACCCTTTACGTGCATGGAGAACATGTCGCAATCCCGAAGCATTGTTCACCTGGCAGTATATAAACCCTAAATCTGAATTTTTTCCTATTTTTCTCCTTCTTCATCAAATCAAAACCCCATTGTTGATATTGTAACCTCTTAGGTCTTCAATATTGATCTTGGGAAGCATCAAGAAACTTCTCCGATAATATTTTCCTCTATTAAATTATACATTTTTCCTTTAATTTCTCTAAAATTGTTCCATAAATTCTCAATTTATTCTAATCATTTCTTAACTTTTTTCTTGTACTCAACCTTATATCTTTATTTTATTAGCTCTAAATTTTAGGTATGAATTTCCTATGATGTGGGGGATGTTTTATACCTTTGTTTAGAATTACGAGTTTGTGGGCCCATAGGCCCAATTTGACCCTCACTATTTTCATTCCTATATGGGTATCATTGGACTCGTATTAACGTGTAGATAATTATTTCGATAGTTTCATAATCATTCAAGCTTGTTTGCACATTTTGGGAGTTTTAGATTAGTCTAGGCATCTTCTAAAATGTATTTACGAGCTTGTCTTTAGAGGACAGTAGGCTACGGCCTATGATCTTAGACTTGACTTATAAGGTAAGTAATAGTACTATTTAGCATCCTTGGGATAGAATTTTATGTTGGTTCCCTTGACCTTGTCCTCTTTGTTAGTCCGATTCTTGATCATGTATGGGTGTTGTAATTTGATCATATATGTAACTGAGTGGTCTACAATGACTATGGAACATAGATGGTTGGATTATTAGGAATGTCTGTGAGTCTCTGACATTGATTTGGCTATTTATGCTTGCTATAGTGATTCCGAGCTTGTGTAGGAGTGATAAGACATTCTGTGACCTTAATTGTGATTGTGCTCATTATCAATCAAGCATTTCACCATCGTGTTACTTAGATTTTTATCACTAGTTTCCATTGTTTACAATTGGGATCCTTGTATTGATGATTTTAGAACCATGCATGGCCTCGATGATCCCATTTTCAATTATTAAGTTGGTCTTAAAGGCTCATTTTCAGATATTGATAACTTGTATTTATGAGGTTTTGATAATGACAAATGAACAAAGAGATTTTTACATTATCAGCTAATCCTGCTATGAAATTTATTTATAATTGTACTCTTTACTTAAATAAACTGTTTTATGGTTTTTTTATAAACTATTATAAGATTTGATGTCAATTAGGTTCTCGTTACTACTATTTTCTACTATTTTAGTCTAGGCTCTAAAACCTGGCGTCGGGTACATGATCTTTCTAGAACTTATAGCTTCAGCATGATGTCAGATATTGAGTATTAGCCATTACCTGATTTTAGTCTTGGTTTCGGCAGGCAAACTAATTTTAGACCTGATTATGGTTGGGCACCTGAGACATTATATAGTATGATCTCTTGTTATGATATTAAGTTTGAGCCTCAGTTCTAATAGTTATTAGTATAAGTGGTGATCCTACTATGTACTTTGTTGACTCGGTGTCAGTAGGTAGTACGATCGGCGGAGGGGTATACGACAGAGTAGTAGGTATACGAGAAAATTTCCTTCCATGAGTTCCTTCTTACCTTGTCTATGACCTTTCATAGGAGGAGCACACATATTTAATTTATCATGCTTCATGGTTTTGTTACTTTCTGCATCCCATTAGGTGAACATGACTATTTGAATTTATCAATTTATTTACCTTTTGCCTTTTATGTATCATTGCTATTTTTGTATTACTTAGACTTTCCTTGGATAGTAGATGTTGTTTATGGGTGGGTTTTATTTGATTATGCCTTCTCCCTTCGTACTTTATTAAAGTTACTTGTACACCGCACTTATTTTACCCTCTTTACTTGATTATCTTTTGTAAGGATTCAGGTACGCTTTCTTTTCCTTGCCAGGATTCTTTTTTAGTTTGTGATTAGCTAGCTCCACTGTTTTTCTTTAATACCTCTAGTTATCTATAGCTAGTATTAATTGACTATACATGTTCTCTTGATTTCTCTGACTTATTTCTTCACTATATGCTATTTGCTTTTTTTTTTTTCTTATACGAGCCTAGTTAGCCTATGATGCCTACTGGGTACCCATTATTTTTTGTACTCGTACTACATCTTTGTATCTTTTGTTATAGACTCAAGAATGAGTGTTCGCCACTAAAAGTCATTTATGCTGATTATCCTGATCCGAGGTAGATGATAGATTCTGGCATTCAGAGCATGCTTTTACCTCTCTATATTTTATTTCTGTCATTTAAACTGTTTTAGATTGATATTACATTTTCATTCCAGACTTTGTAATTATTTCTTGGAGGCTCATGTACTAGTTTACAAGGTTTTAGGGATTTTTTTTACTGTACTAGATTTATGGATGTTTTATCCTTATTTTGCCTTTGTCCTCCTCTTTTAGTATTATTATTTTCTCTTCCGTATCTTGTGGGTGGTTCTCTTGCATTGGGGTGTAGGTGCGCTCATTACCTGATAAATCAAGTTATGTCAAATTGGTATTAGAGCACTAGGTTCGTTGGTATCCTAGGTAAATGAGCTAGTGACTAGTAGAGTCCAGCAGATCAAGTGCAATAATGTATGTATCCTATCTTTGAGAGTCTATAGTGACATCTTTAGGAAATATATCTCTTTTTCACTTTCATATCAAGTGTGTATCCTAGTTGGTCTCTTGAAATATTTTGTTCTTATTCACTATTCGATAGATGACACACTCATAATCGTCAATAGTAGCAGGAGATGAGGGTTATGCTATACTATCAGTTAGAGCTTCATCTGGGAGCTATTATTCTGAGGTCGAGAACATGCTTATGTTATGACATTTGTGAGAGATGATATACCTGTCAGAGCTTCTATGGTTCTGCCCGAGCCTGGTCTAGTTCAGCAGCCACCCGATGTCCATATATCAACTTATATTGCACCTGAGTAGCACTAGCAGGATTTATTACTACACCAGTCCTTCGGGAGATATTTCTTGGTTGTTGAAATTAGTGGATAGTGTACCATAGACAAGGGTTTCACCTAGTGTTGAGAGTACTTCTCAGGTGAGGTATGAGTTTTGGGGCCTGCAGTAGGGTCTTTGTCTGTTGCTGAGTATGAGGTAGGATTTCATAAGTTGGACGGGAGTTCCTCTAGGGTTTTTGCTTCAGAGTATAAGAGAATACAAAGTTATGTTGATGGATTGATTTCCCCTGCATTAGCACTTGTGCCTTTTGTAGTTGCAGTCCGTTCTTTCACTTAGGTCATTGGACGCGCGAGGTAGCTTGAGAGCTTATGTATCTAGGCATATCGAGGGGGTAATCAAGGGCCCTAGGCTATGAGGAATTCTAGTGACGGTGTGCTAGGATATAGGGGTCAGTATGCTAGATCGGGTCAGACAGTTCCACAAACTTTAGACTGATACTAGTATTGTTCTAGTTGAAAATGTTCTAGACAGACTTCAAAGAGTATTGTTTCGAGAGTAGCAAGTTGTGGTGGCCATGTGGGATCATCACGTTTGGATAAGACCAGTGTGGCATATTATGTGAGCATATTTATAGGTCATATTCCATGGATTGCAGGCAACCATGGTCAGTACAGCCACCCATTCATCCAGTTCAGGGTTCTGTTAGGACAGTATCATCGCCAGTCAGAGTTAGTGCACAAGATGATGAAACAGGTGCTTAGGTATCGGTCAGACTATTTGTGGTACTTCTTCTGGGGTTTCAGTCGAGGATATCTATTTAGATTCAGTGAGGAGGAGACTCCATCATTATAGGCAGTTAGTGTCATGCCTTGCATTCGATACCTAGGGTCATTATTACAGGTCCCTCAGAGTTAGTTGTGCTATGAGTGTGGGACTTTTGGCCATATTGAGGTAGGGTTCCCCAACATAGAGTGGGCCAGCCATTATCCTATCCACTACAATGTCCTTTTGGCAGCTCAGTTGTTGTGATCTCAAGTTTTAGTTCTTAGCCTGTGATTAGCTATCCCTTTCCTTAGTTGGCTTTTATTTTTGGTGACCATCTATATTTGTTTATTTATCCCTCTATTTGTTGAGGTCGGACTTTATGTGCCCTTATTTGATTTTTATGCTTATATGCTTCTCCGTTGTAGCTCATTGTTATTTTTCTTTATGATAAGAGTTAATTTTGAGCTTTTATTGTTGATTTTATTTGTTTCTACCTAGAAGTTAATTCTTATTAGTGGATCATGTTGTTAGATCATCATGTTGCTAGATCATTTTGGGTAATCTTTTAGAAGATTGATTCTTAGGATATGATACTCTTGATAATTGGGTTGACCATAGATGTCTTGGGTATAACTGGGTTACCTCTCCTTTTGCTCGTTCCTTGATCATTACATCAGATTTGTGCCTTGAGTTTTGCTTAGTATGTTTCCGGTTGCATGATTGGATTCTTTACCATGCTTTGTTTGGGACTCATCAAGTCTTTGGGCCAGAAGATTAGTCCTATGAATATCATTGGGCTTGTTTAGGTTTTACCAATGATGGTTGATTCAATTTTTCATCCCTTGCTTTTTTTTGATAACCGGTGAGTTGTAGTCAAGTGTTATGGTATCTGTTCTGAGTGGGAGTTTGATTTGTGGGTTATTAATATTGATTTGTGTATTTGTGCCCATGCCCATCCCCTTTTCATCTAGATTTTTGTTGATTTAAAAAGATTTGAGGTTCAGTTTTAGGGTATATTACGTGGTTATTGAGACTTAGGCTAGGCCTATTCTTGTATTTCACCCATTACTATAGCTTATTCTTTAGTAGTGGATCAATTTAGTCGATCCTAATGTTGGTTTTCTCGATATTTTAATGTTTTTTTGGACTTGAGTCATCCATCATATGGTTGGTGATGATTTGATCATCGAATTAGGTTCTCTTATTTGAATTTACTGGAGCACAGTCTGGTTTGTGCTTGAGTAAAGTTTGTATATTGATCGAAGACCTTCTGTACGCCTTGTTTTGGTTCATCAGCGTTGTGCAGAGGAAGTGTGGTTAGTACTAAGAGTTATGGTGTATATTGTGGTTTGGTTTGTATGGGAATCTCCCTTAAGGTTCATGAAATGGTAAACCTAATAGCCTAGTTTTGATATCTTTTTGTGGTTCTTTCTTTACCTGTGTGGTAACTTTATTATGCATTTCTAATGTGTGTTTACTTCCTGGGTTGGATAAAAGTTTGTAATTCAGTTATGGCTCTGGGTTATCTTGTGTTTTTTTTTATTTGTATATTAGCAGCGTACCTAGACGGGAATTGGAAATGGTGGCATCCTTAGTTTGAAGTAGAGAGTCGAATTAGTAGTGACATCTCATTTTGGTTTTTGAGTTCACTTGTGTTTTGATATTCCATCCTTTATTTTTTAGCTCAGACTCTATGTTTGGATATAGGTTGAAATAGTAATTCCTTTGCCTTAGCCTTTTTCTCTTAGAATCCAGTCCATGAACCCATTATTCAGTTACGTTGATGTACCCTTCCTACCGTAAATAGATTCATGTGTTGGGGAATGAGACAAGTGATGAAGGGATCCCATTGCAAACCTATTGCATAAATAATGGTTTTTGTATGGTGTTAGTTTACTTGAATTAGGAGGCCTATACTTGGGCTATAGAGCAATACTGTTGTTTTACCTATTCCATCCATATAAGGATTTCCTATGATGTGTCTTGGATTTCATGAAAAATCCTCCCATTTAGATCGAGTTACTTCAATCCATGTAGCATATTTTTCCTTTTCTTTTTGAGGATAAGTTTCCTTAGGTTGTTTTGGTGGGTATTTGACCCGTTGAGTTGGTTCTTTGCTCCTACCAATTTATTTTTTTCTATGTTGTGTGAATGGTTCAGGTTGCCTTCATGATTTGGGTTGAGTTTGTGTGATATTATTATTGTGTCAGGTCTTGGTTATGTAGTTTGTTTTTATCTTCGAGGGTTATTTCAGGTTGTGGTTAGATTTTGATAGCTGGTGACCATGTTCTTCCCCGCTAGAATTATCTTGTCCTATGGTTAGTATTTGAGTATTTGGGTTTCAGTAGTCAAGACTGGTTATTGCGAGCTTTTATGGGTTTTATCTTGGATGATGTGATGGGTTTTTGAGTTTGGGCTGATAGTGGTGAGTTGGTTGGTAATTCCTGGTTTTGTGTTTGGTTAGTGTGATATGTGACTGGTTTCCAGCTTCGAACTCCTATTGGGCTTTCACCTTTCTTCTTCTTTGATGGTACCATTAGGTTATTTCAATTGCGTGTGGAGTATTTTAGGAAGACATTATTCAGTTTCGGTGGTAGATTTAACATTTATATGAGGATCTTTGATCAGACTAGTTTGCTGGTTTTGAGAAGTAGGCAATTTTTAAGTTTCTTGCAGTTGTGGTTCTATAGAAGTGTTCCTTTTCTCCTTAGAAGCCTTTTGGTTGGCCAATCAGGTCTTGTGTGGTCGGTGGTATCCTATCATGGAGTTCAATGCCTTTATTTTTACTTTTCTTTAGACTTTCGAGGATAAAATTATTTTTAGCAGTTGATGTTTTAATGACCCTTCAAGTCATTTCAACATTTCCTTCCATCTTAGATCATTATTGCAACATCCCTAGGTCATTTATGACTTATTTGTATTGGTGGCTTGGTTCTTGGGCCATTTGTGTAGTTGTTATGTCCATTTCCCATTTGAAGAACTTAACTTTTGATATCATTGACTCAACATTCCTTGAAAACAAACTCAACATTGAATTCTAATAGTTCTATTAGCTTCGAATGTGAATTTTTGTCTACATGAACTCTTGATTTGTGTTCGGAAGCCTTCATTATGGTATTATCTCATTTTTCATATTTTATGAGCTTTCTAGTTCATAAGTAGAGCTTGGATGGTCCATTTGTGATCGGAGCCTCGGATTGGAAGCCTAACTATGCCATCAACTCTAAAATGACGGGCTTGGATTAGGTGGACGTTTATTCAGAACTTGAGTTAGTCGAGATCATTTTTGGGTACTCAATAGGAACTTACGTATTCATACCAAGGTTGACTTTATTTGACATTTCATTAAAGGGATGTCAGATGAAATTTAGTCTACAACGTTGGGTCCAAAAAGTCAATTGCATGCAATTTAAATATTTGGTTTGCGTTCATTGGATTCTGAATCCATCCTGAACCATTGTCTAAAATCCCAAATTCTAGCTGAAATTTGTTGCCAATTGGTGCAACATTGCCTTATCACGGTAGTACTCCCCTTGGTCGCAATCGCATAGTGTTGTTCCCCCAGCACTTCGCCATCACAGTATGTCCCTTGCGATCACGATGGATTTTACCAACCTGTTAACCATCCTCCTTCTTAACAATTGCGTCGAGGACTCCGCGATTGCGACGCCAGCTATTTTTGTCATTTGGGATCGCAGATCACCTTACGCGATTGGGATTCCCTTTAGCCCTGACCCTTCGAGTTTTTGGTGAATAGTGTCATGAGCACTATTCACCTAGAAGTATATAAGCCCTTAATTGACTTTTCACTTATTTTTTCTCCTTCTTTTTCATATAAACACCCCATTGTTGATATTGTAACCTCTAGGGTCTTCAATATTGAGCCTGGGAAGTATCAAGAAACCTCTCCAATTATATTTTCCTCCATTAAATTCTAAGTTTTCCCTTTAATTTATCTAATAATTTTCCATAAATTCTCAATTTCTTCTACCTATTTCTTTAATTTGTTTCTTTGATTCAAGAATATATATTTCTCGTATTAGCTCCAAATTTTGGGTATGAGTTTCCTACAATATGGAGGAATGTTTTATACCTTTTTTCGGAGTTTTGGGTTCGCGACCCATAGGCCCATTTTGACCCCAGCTATTTTCATGCCTACAGAGGTATTGTTGGACTTGTATTAACATGTAAATTATTATTTTCTAGTTTCATGTTCATTTTATATCTTTTGCATATTTTTGGAGTTTTGGAGCAGGCATGGCATCTTTTACTCAATATTTGTGAGCTTGTCTTCGAAGGCCATGTAGGCTACGACTTATGATCTTAGACTTTTCTTATATGAGAACTAATGGTACTATTTAGCATCCTTGGGATAGTAATTTTAAGTTGGTACCTATGAACTTGTCTGGTTCATTAAGTCGATTCTTGATTACATATGGATGTTGTATTTTGATCATGGATTATCATGTGGTCTTGAGTTGTCTACACTAACTCTGGAATATAGACGGTGGGATTATTAGGAATGTCTGTGAGTCCCGGACATCGATTTGGCTGGTTATGCTTGTTGTGGTGATTTCGAGCATTACAGGGTGTTTGTGCTCATTATCATTCATGCATGTCATCATCTTGTTACTGAGATTTTTATGCTCTGGTTTCCACTATTTATGACCAAGATCCCAATATTGTTGATTTTGGAACCTTGCATAGCCTTGATAAGCTTGGTTTCAGTTATTGATTTGGCCTTAAAGGTCCTTTTCTCGAATATTGAGCACTTGTATTACTGATATTTTGATAATGATGAACAAGCATAGATATTTTGATATTATTGGCTAATGTTTCTATGATTTTGATTTATAATCAAACTCTTTACTAAAATAAACTATTTTATGGGCTTTCTTAAATCATTATGAGACCTAATTACCGATTTGGCGCCAGTGCTAGTATTTTCTACTATATTAGTCCAGACTTTAAGCCTAGCACCAGGTACATGACCTTGATAGCTCATACAGTTTTGGCCCGATATCAAACTCTAAGTACTAGTCGTTACCTGATTTTAGTCCTGGTATCGTCTGGCATATATACTGTGTTTTTAACTGATTTTAAACCTGGTTGAGGCTGGGCACGTGAGACCTTTTATAGTATGAGATCTTTTTATGATATTTATTGTGAGACCTTGTTATGATAGTTACTAGTATGGGGGTGATCCCCACCATGTACCTTGTTGACTTGGTAACAGTACATAGTGTGACTGAGGAAGGGGTATACGGCAAAGTAGTAGGTATACACGAAAAGTTCCTTCCATGACTACCTTCCTACTGAACCTACGGCTTTTCAGAGGATGAGCATACATATTTACTTTAGCATGCTTCATGTCTATGTTACTTTTCGCACTTATTTTCTTGATTGATACCTTCTGGTGGGGTGGGCTGCTAGTGGGTGAGCATGGCTACTTGTATTTATCTGCTTAGTTACTTTCTGTCTTTTATTTATGAATGTTATTTCATAGTACATAGACTTTCGTTGTCTAGTAGATGTTTTTTATGCATTGGTTTTATTTGATTATGCTTTCTCCCTTTGTCCTTTATTGAGGTTACTAGTATACCGCCTCATATACCCTCTTTACTTGATTATCTGTTGCAATGACTCATGTACACATCAGTTTCCCCACCTAGGTTCATATTTAGTCTGTGATTAACTAGCTTCATTATTTGTTCTTTACTTCCTCAAGTTATCTGTAGCTAGATTTACATGCCTATACTTGTTCTCTTGATTTCTATGATTTATTTCTTTACTATCTGCTATTTACCGCTTTTATTTCGCATATTAGCTCGATCGGCCTATGATGCCTATTGGGTACCCATGTTTTTGGTACTCATACTACACTTCTGCATCTTTTAGTAAATACTCAAGTATAAGTGGTCACCGTTGATTCCCGATTATGTTGATTATCCTTATCTGAGGTAGAGGATGGCTTCTGGCATTCGAAGGTTGATCTTACCACTCTATCTTCCATTTCTATCAAATGAACTATTATACACATATATTACATTTTTATTCTAGATTTTGTATTTATTTCTTAGAGTCTCATGTACTAGTTTACCAGGTTTTGGGATTTCTTTTATTGTACTAGATTTCTATATGTTCAGGTTTTGGGATTTCTTTTATTGTAGTAGATTTCTGTATGTTCTATCCTTATTTTGATTTTTATCTTCCTCTTTTAGTATTATTATTTTTCCTTTCGTATTTGTTGGCGGATCTCCTATGATGGGATTATAGATGCCCTCGTGACCTTAGAAACCGGGTTGTACATCTACACTTGTATAGGTGCAGTGTTTGGCTTGGTTTGATCATTCTCCTTCAGAACAGGTTTGAGACTTGAGTTTTGGAGAGTTGAGGTTGTCTTTTTTCATTGGACACATGCCCAAACTCTTTTATTCATCTATTAGATCCCACTTGAGAATTCTAACTACTTGAGACTTTTGTATTTTTGGGTTTTTATTTATCATACTTAGAGATTTGTACACAGTGACACTGATTTCTGAGTGGTTATGTAGTTGGATTTTTATATTGTACCTTCTCTTCTTCTCACTGATTCATTACTTTTTTGCATTTAACCTTATAGGATTTTTTAGTCTTACCTATCTAGGTGGTTAAGGTAGGTGCCACGACTTAGGTTTTGTGATCTTGACACCAACTTAGTCAACGGATTCACAATCACCCAAA
>JBDJHY010226824.1:0-11096 GCA_039654485.1 Withania somnifera
GCACTTGTGCAGATCCGAGTACAGGTCCTCGTACGTGATTCAGCTCGCTGATCGTTCGTTCCTCTTCAGATCAGAGTCTCAGGGTGGGCTTGGCGTGCAGCTTGATCCTGTTTCTCTTCAGTTGTATATTTTGATTACCTCCATTGTATTTCGGAGACTTATGGATATTGTATATTTTCCCTCTTTGTTGATCTACATTAGTCGTTCGTTTGACATTAACATTGGGTCTTGGGTGTATTCCGTTAATTTCTTGCTTCTTTACCATTTCTTTTCATATTGTTCCGCAGGAATTGTAGTAGTCCTCCACTTCGGCTATGGACTATGGGATTTGGTTCTCCTACTGGTGGTATAGTAGGTGCCATCATGATCCGAGAAATCAGGTCGTGACACTTTGGGATATCCTCAGTACTGACCCTCAATTGATGGTAACCCGACCTCAAATTAATCTTAAAAAAATTGCTAAGCCCTTAAGATGGTCAAATAGTCATCAATACAAGGCATAGGATACTTATTATTCACCCTTATACCATTAAGCTGCCTATAATTAATACACATATTTATAGAACCATATTTCTTTTTTACAAAAAAAAAAAAAAAAACAGGAGCACCCCAAGGTGAAACACTCGGCTGAATAAAACCCTAATCTAAGAAATCCTGAAGCTAAGTCTTGATACCTCTCACTCAATGGATGCCATACGATAGGGAGAAACAAAAATAGGTTTGGTTCCCATCTCTAACTCAATACCAAAGTCAATGTCTCTTTTAGGTGGTAGGCCAGAGAGTTAGGTCATAAATACATCAAGATACTCACTATTGATAGGTACTAACTCAAGAGTCACAGAATTAACATTAAAATCTCTAACAAATGTAAGGTATGCCAAACAACCACGAGAAACTAAGTGACTGTCCTGAATGCTAGAGATGATCCCTGTTGGTACACGACTAATCGAACCCTGCCACACAATCACAGATGTACCGAGCACATCTAAGGTTATAGTTTTTGCATAAAAATCCATGATCACTCTATGAGGGAATAACCAACCCATGCCCAGTATCACATCAAAATAAACCATATCCAATAATATCAAATCAGCCCAACTCTCAAAATCCCCAACAATCATAGGACAGGATCTCAATGCATGATCCACTCTTAAATAATCACCTACTGGGTGGACAAAAATAACTTCACATACAATGGCTCACTAACCATACCCAAACATAGAGCATAATAAGAGACACATAAGATTAAGTAGAGCCTGGATAAAAAAAAGCCTAAGCCAGATGATAACACATAGAGATAGTGCCTGTAATAATAACATCAGAGGCCTTTGGCTTGACTCTACTTAGCACAATATAAAAATGACAATGACCACCTCCAATACCACCATCACTACCTCCCCTACGATACTAAGGAGCACCACGACCTGGATCAGCACCAATCCTGACTTGATGTGGAACGACTCTAACTGGATGATTTGGAATAGGATCTGGCATAGCAGGAGGCTGAACAACACCTACATTAGGACAATCTATGTTCAAGTGGACCATAGCACCATAAGTATAACACAAGCCTACCTATCTTCCCTGACAAGAGGAATCAAAAGAACTAGAATGACCACTAAGGCCTGACGAACCCGAGGAATTTCCTCTCTACTTCTTTCCCAAAGACTAACTCTCATAATCATGGGGGCCACTGTTGAAAGCCTATACAAAGGCATGAACATAACGAATAAACTTCCTTTGCTGCTAATGTTTAGGTGGGGTCCTTCCCTATAAACCATAACCTATATCATGATGCCTTAATCTACTAAAGTGACCTTGACGATGGGGCCTCTTCTCCTCCCTAGGTCTATCTCTTATTCCAAGATCCTCCATAGTATAGGCAATCCCACGAATAGACTGATAGGATCCCCAATAGTAATCAACACCTCGTAAACCTTACAAATCTCAAAATCCAAACCATTACAAAATAATGGATCCTTTCTGCCTCAGTAGATATGTAGCTAGCACTATAAATAGATAACTTGTGAAACTCAGTCTCATATTCAAAAACCAACAAAGAACTCTATTGGAGTCTAAGGAACTCCCCTCTTCTAAGGTCCTTCTCAGTATGAGGAATATACCTCTTCAAAAATGCCTCACCAAATGAGCTCTAAGTAATAGGGGAAGAATTACCTAAACTGGTAGAATAATGAGACCTCCACAACTCCTTGGAGAGGTTGCCCATCTAATACACTATAAAATGAAAAATGTGACTTAAGAAAGATGAGGTTATGCAGACCCTCTTAACATTTGTTAATGAAATCCCTCGGATCTTCTCTCGGAGTACCATTATATCTTAGTAGACCCAACCTCCAAATTCTTCCCAATACCTTTGGATCAACATCATACATAGACGGATGCAAAAGGTAGGTGGACCACAGATGGAGCAGGTATTTTTGGTGCTGAAGATGGATAGAACAATGATGGAGGCACCTGAACCGCATATGCTGAGATCGATGGAAAAATACCCAAACCATAAGAACTAGGTGATGGAGGCACCCATAAATCGTAAGTACTCGATATTGGTGGTGTACCTAGACTGAGGGATCCGGGGCTGAAGTCTATACCCAACCTGTCGACTGAACAGACATACCCAAAAAATACATTAAAAAGTTTCTCATATCAAGAGTCAAAGACTGGAATAATAAAGGCATAGGAGAAACTAGAATTGGTCTTTGTGAAAATGGTGGATACTGATGCAGTACAGGCTCAGCCTCAACATTTGAAGCACTAACCGGTGAAACAACTCTAACTGGGATTGCTACTCTAGCATATTCTCCACCTCATCCCTTATAGGCTCTGCGGTGCAACAGGTGCATCATCTCCTACTGCTACCAAAGATCGAGAACGTGCCATCTGCGGAAGAGTGAAAAAGAACAAATGAGATTTGAAGAGACCAAGTACAAAACACGTTTTACATAAAAGTGAAAAGAGGATGGATTCCTAAAGATGTCACTTTAGCCTCCAAAGATAGGATACGGATGTCAACATACCCAATATGCATGACGTTACTCTGCACTGGCTCATGCATTAAGGATATCAACAAACCTAGTTCTCTGATACCAATTCTTTATGACCCAATTTCTCAGATCATGAGGGCACCTACATACCATAGTAGAAAAACCACCTAACAAGAAAGCAAAACTAGAATAATACACTAAAAGCAGAGTATATGAAAAGTAAATGGCTAGGGTAAGTGGAAGTTTAAATCAAATCAATATGAGCCGCTAAAATAAGAGTACAATGCCTTAAATAGAAATACAAAGTATGTCTCAGAACCAAATAACAGAAATAGATAATAAGAAGGATAAAAGATAGTTTCGAATGGAAGAAGCTATCATCTACCTTAGCAATTAAAAATCTTCTTAAATTTGGAATCAACGTGGATTATTCGTACTTGGGTCTACACTAAAAAAATATAAAAGTGTAGTAGGAGTACCAAAATAATAGGTACCTGGTAGGCATCATAGGCTGACCAGGGATATATGAGAAGTAAATACAGTAACTAGTAAGACAAGGAATACAAGTCAGAGAAGCCAAAAAAGTAGAGAAACTAGCTATCAGGATAAGGCAAGAAAATATCCTAGGTAACTAGCTATCAAAAAGGAAGATCCAAGAAAAAAAGGGAAGAATGTACCTAAATCTAAGATCAGTTAACAATAAGTGCAAATAGATAACATAAATAGCGGTATACCAGTAACCTCAAATAGTAGAGATAAAAAGGAGAACTATCTACAACAAGTATAACAACAAAGGAGGCATAGAATAAAACACAAAATATATAAATCTAACCTATCATAGTAATTTAGAAAAGTAATAAGTAAAGATAAACCCCATGGAAGCCCATAATACCGGGTAATACAAATAAGAAAATGTAAACTCTCTGGAGTCCTATATCACCTGAAGGTACAAACAACAAATAACACTCAAGGATATGATATGAATAATGATATAATGCATGCTAAATGTAAAGGCATATGCTCCTCCTCCGGTACACGTGGGTCAGATGGGTAAAACTTATGGATGAGTTCCATGTATACTTAATATAACACTATAAACCTCTCTCCTGGTCATATGTATGCTAGTGTCAGGCAACAGGGTCCATTGAGGGAGTCTCCGCATGCTATCTCAATAAGCAATTAAATGTAAATGTTTACACCCTTCCTCCAGTACCCGTAGGTCCTACAGGAAGGACCCATGGAAGGAGTTCCCTATATATCTAATGTATACCCTTTCCACATTCGTATGCATGCTAATGAAAGGTCATCAAGATCCATGGTGAGCCTCCCTGCGTACTATTTCACTAATCATCAAAATAAAATCATAATTCTTGTAATATCAAGAAATGAATGAGTGCCCCCCGACCCTCCCCAGTGCTAAATCTCTATAATCTCAAAGTCGCTGCTCGGGACACCCCTAGACTAAAATTAGTATAAATCATAAAAGTCTAGTGATCAAGATTCACCGAGTCTAGTAGTGTCGCAATACAGTGATTATTCTTCGTTATCTCATTTATCATCGAAAATTGGTTAAATTATCAAATACTTATTTTGTCTCATAATACTAAAAATAGTCCCTCAAGGCCATGCAAGGTTTCAAAATCAGTGGTGTCAGGTTCTTGTCCATTAAATAATAGAAACCAATGCATAAAAAAACTAGTTTTCATGATATCATATACTCAACCACAAACAATAGCTCAAAAAAGTCCTAATATCTCAACATATGCTCAATATCTACAACAAGAATAACCAACCATGTTGTTTCCGGGGACTCACAAACATTCCAAATAATTTCACCATTTGTGTCACTGAGTCAATCATAACCACTCAGGGTCATAGAGTACGTAACCAAGAAGCATACTAAAAGAGTAGATAGGGTCATAGGTACCAACCTAGAAAATCTCAATCCAAGAATGGCTAATACAATAGTTACTTCCCATATAAGCCTAATCAATAAGTAGTCTACTTGCCCTCCAAAGACTAGCCCATAAATACTTAGTAAACGATGCTCGGACTATTCTAAAACTCCAAAAATGTACATACAATCTTTAACAATAAAAAAACTAAAAAATAATAATCTAGATGTTAATACGAGTTAAATGATACCTATAAATCTATGAAAATAGTCATGGTCAAAATATGGGTCAAACAGGCATAAGGGCCCACGAAGCCGAAACTCTGAACAAAAGGTACCAAAATATTTCCCATATAATAGGAAACCATACCTGAAATTTGGAGCTAACACGAGTAAGAAATAATCTTGAAACAATGGATTTAAGTGAAGAACCCACTTTGGAAAATTTGGGTGAAATTTAGAGAAAGTAAAGTGAAAACGTACTAATAATTGAAGAAATTAAGTTTCCAGCATCACCCAATAACTCATACAAAGACCCAATGATATTAATGGAGGTTTTTAAATGTTTGAAAATGGAAAGAGATAAACAAATAGTTTTAAATCAAATTTTCCAAGTATTTATACCTATTGAAGGCTGACTCTATGCGATTGTGCAGCTCTAGCTCATGATCACGAGGCAAAGGGAAAATGACCATCGTGATTGCGTGGCTCACGCGCTGCAATTACAAAGGTCTGGCTGGAGGAATCACGCGATCGTGCAGACTATGTCTGCGATTAAAAGAGGGGATAAGAAGTTCTCATCGTGATAGCATAAATAGGTGTCACATTTGCAATGCACTAAAGTGTAGTGCACCATCAACTGATAAGACCATCAAAACTAGCTAAAATCAAAACTTTGAAATGATGTTCGAAATGCATTTGAAACCCAATGAACACAAATCAATTATGTTACCTGCATGAGAATAACATTTCAAACTCAACGGCATAAATAAAATTCTAATTTGATGTTATTCGATGAATGTTGACCAAAGTCAACATATTCAAAATAACCAACTTTTCAAACTAGTATTTGAATGATCCCCATTGGCCCAAATCCT
Source organism: Withania somnifera (assembly GCA_039654485.1). Lineage (NCBI taxonomy): Eukaryota > Viridiplantae > Streptophyta > Magnoliopsida > Solanales > Solanaceae > Withania > Withania somnifera. The sequence continues at coordinate 5,994 of JBDJHY010226824.1, forward strand.
GGACTAACAAGTCAGCTAAGCAAAAATTTACATTTCGAAGCTGATAAAGTAGTCAGATTTTTAATCCGAGGTTCCGATCATAAAAAATGACTACCCAAGCTCCACTTATGAATCATAAAGCACATAAAACACAAAAAATCACAGAAATTCAAAACCATAGATCCTGTACTCGAACCAAGAGTCTATCTAGACCAAAATTCACATTACAGAGCTAACAAAAAAATTAAAATTTAATGCTAAATTCATTTTTATAGAATGTTAACTAAAACCAATAATTTTAACATTAAAGGCTCTAAAATAGGAAAACATACATAATGACAAAACGAATGACTCGGGAACCAAACCACCAGTCTCAATAAGCCTCAAATGACTTAGGGTCATTATATAAAAGATTTAAGGTGCAAGAAAATGTGAATATGACTGTAAGGATCATATTATAAATATATATTATATCGAGTTCAGTTTATGTTATAAGTTGAGTTGTATTCGGTTGCAGCCTCCATAGACATTTCCGATCCAGGCTTGCAGGCATCCGGATGAGGGGGTATACGGAAGAGTAGAGGTACACGAATGGCGTCCTCCCATAGGTCCTACCTACCGAGCTTGCGGGTTCGGAGGAAGAGAGTATATGTTTACCTTACTTTTATTCATCATATCATCATGCATATTTTGTCTTTGAGTGTTAATTGTTGGTATACTCTCTGGTAGTATTGGATGTCAGAGGGTTTGGATTTGTCCTTATTTGTACCTCTCTTTAGTATGGTCCCATTGATATTATTTCTTTATTTAGTATACTATGATACATTGGTTACTCCAATACATTGGTTCTGGTTGGTATTATCCTTTGGACTCCTTCCATGTCTTCATTATTTATATTCTTGTTGGTAGTTATCCCTTTTCCCATTACCCATTATTTGAGGTTACCGGTTGTCACGCTCTATTTTTTTTTTTTTTTGAAAAAAATGGGATACGACGAGACAACTCATTTGCGATTAGAAGAAAGAAGAGAGAAAATCTGCTACCTAATAAATTAAAGAAGAGTTAGGAAAATGTTCTAGAATAGAAAAAATTTAATAAATTAGTCTATGTAACCAAAGATTCGGGTATGGGTTTCAAGTTACCTTGAAAGAACGGTATTAAGAACCTTCGAGGTTCAGAACTGTAGGTCCCGACTGAATTCGTATTTATGTGGAAAAATCTACATATGATCAAATAAGGTCATTATTTTATTAGGTCTAACATTGACTGAGTGATAAAGCATCTGAAGTATCATTTAAAGATGAGCAAACTAATTAAGCACAAGTTTTAATATTAAAATAGTTACAATATGCCAAAGATAAAAGAGTTAAAACAAGATTAAATGATTTATTAGCTTAGAATAACTATGTGAGTAAGTAAAATCTTTATTTAGTTAGACTACTATTATCTAATAATACGAATTTAGGTGACAATAGTGATTAAGTATGTAGAACTTCTAATTAAAACAATAAAACTCAAAATGAAAGATATTAGATAGCGAGGAAATACAAGTGGCAGTAAAGTAAATTGAACTACTTCAAAAAAAATAAAAAAAATAAGAAAAGAATAGTAAGAATATATACTTTAAGATAAAATCAAGAACATTTATTTTTTTTCTTAAAATATTTGTTAATTTACAGGTTTGTTACTACTATATTAATAATTGTGCTCATATAACCTTAGAAATGATTTAATCAGAGGTCTATCTTAATTAAAAGTGAAAATATTTGAATCTTAAGATATAGACACATAAATATATCTACATATAGCTATATATAATCCTCTTTTGAAAAACTTTGTGGGTGGTACTCCTGAGGTCATGTCAGCTTATTTAAAACTTGAAATGAGACCTCATAATACTTTTATTTTCCCATTAACTATAGGTAAGGAGATAGTATTTGCATATAATTTTAAGAAAAATTCATTGTTTAACTTAAGTTGTGAAAAAAAAAAAATAACAGTTTCAGGACAAAAGTAAAAATAAAAAATAGAATATGAGAAATGATGACAGAAAAATTATTTGGAAAAAAGTATTTAAATAATTAGAACCTAATTCTTATTGAACGTGATTTAAGAATGGACTAGAAAAAAAGAAGTACTATCTCGAGCGTTTGTAAAATAATAATTACAAAATCTAGAATAATAAACTGAATAATTCATTTAAGAAATGGACTGTCATATCCGACAACTCTTCCATCGACCTCGGTCAAGATCCTTGATGCTTTCGTAGAACATATAAAAATAAAAAAGACAATAAGTAAGATTCTAACCACTTAAGCAGAAATAGATAACATCGATAGCAAGTAGAAGCGTAAGTCAAAAAATGAGCAAGCAGTAGTAGCAACTGATAGCCAAAGTAGTAGCCAAAGTAGTAGAGTAGCACGCGTTATATATTTTTTCTTTGCTTTATTTGAGAGACAAAAGATGTAATGTTGTAAAGTATGAAGCGAGTCGTTAAACGTGATTAGTGATAGGTTAAGAGTATATGTAAAGTGAAAGTAGTTGAATATGAGATGACCGAGTTTTGCATAAGATGAAAAGTTATGAGTGATGGAGAATTAGTGAATTCTGTTGTTTGGAATGCAGCGCATCATTTTTCCCTTTTGAAAAAATAAGATTCGATGTGACAACACTCTTCGGGACAAAAGGAAAAGAGAGAAAAAAAAAAAGTCGCCACATAACGAGTTAAAATGTATTAACATCGTTCTAGTAAAATATAAAATTTTATTTTGTAGTCTATATCACCAAAATTGGGGTAAAAGATTCAAGTTACCACAAAAGAAAGGTGTTAGGCATCTTTAGAGGTCCCAAAATATGAGTCCCAACTGAATTCATATTTATGTGGGGTTTTTAACCAAATGAGCAAATAAGGTCCACTGATTCATCATTCTAATATTAACTAGGTGATAAGCATAATCGAACATGAATTTTATTATCAATTAATTGAAATAAATCTATGTGATAAAAGTAAACAAAAGAGAATAAGAAAGACATAAATATAAACAAAATATCATCCATTTTTATTGCCTCAAACAAAGTAAAAGAGAAAAAGTAGCCAAAAGAAGAAAAATAAAATTTTAAAATCTTAATTTTATCCTGTGTGGATCAAAGCCCACTTTATTATAATCGAGACCAGATAAAAATTGATCATAATTTTCACATTTTGTCATATATAAGCTTGGAGGGGCTCACATAATTTCTAAATAAGTATCCTACCTTCTACCTAGTTTCATTATTATTAAGCCTAGTAGAGTTTTAAAATAAATAAAAAAACTATCGAGTCCTAATACGCCTAATTGTCACTCCTATCGTTCAAGAGGCGTTGAAATTTACTAATTTAGCATGATCTAGATAAAAAATAAAGCTAGGCTTTCCAGATGTAAGTATCAAGCAATAACAAAGAAGACTATCATTAGCACGACAAATCTCAAATAATCCTCTTAATTATTAAGGTTGATTAGCTGATTGGCACGTAGTTAAATAAGTTAAGCATTTGTTATAATAGACCTTATAGGCAAGATATCTAGATTACATTTGCACAAGTCATATTGCTAAAGACATAGGTTTCTTATAATACAACATGCTGGAAATTAAATAGAAATCTGATGGTCATGATTTCAGACTGGAAAATAGGCAGGAGAATATTAAAACTCTATAAGCAAAGGTTCTTAATCAGATTGCTATATGAGCATTGCTAGAACAAATTGGCGGATCAGTTGATTAATTTTTAGCACGCAGGAGACTATACCTGGTTTAGTTTTATCAACCACTTTTTGGAGATGCTGGAATTAATTAAACTCCAGAAGCATAGCATCTAGGTGATAGTACATGAGTGCTTATGCTGAAAATTGGTTATAACACTCATATATATCAATTTTTAGGTGATAAAACTAAATATCTAATATGCTGCGATTTAAGAAAAAGTGGTAGAACATACTTTATAGTTGGTAAAACATAATGGAATTTAAAAAAAGACCCAGGACATGATTTCTAGGTGATAAAAGTGTTAGAAAATAAATATACAAATCCAAGTGATAAATCTAACATGTTGGAAGTTGATAAAATCCTAGGAACATAGTTTCTAGGTGACAAATTAAATATGGCAAAAGTCAATAAAGTCCTAACAACATGATTTCTAATATTCGCCTTCAACATATAAATTAACCATAAATGACCTAAAATTTTCCTATCGAATAAATTAAAAAGAGGTAGCACATAAATTCCCCTTCCCCACCCCCCATAGCCCCGATATTGATTATACATCTTGAGTGTTTATATAATAGCTATAAATCGAAAGACAAAATTACATTAAAATAGAAGAGAAAAAATCAAACCCTGAATCCCCCAACCCCAGGGACTTTTCTCAAATTCCGGCCAACAACCTCTTACCTAAAACAGACAACATAATTATCCCGACGGAAACCGTAATTTCACAAACAAGCTTCAAAAACACAAACAGTGGACAAAGATATGAAAAGTTCTACATTCATTTTTTGTAATAAAATGCAATGTAGGCGTGCTTCAAACTTTCAATCACATAACAAAATAGAAAAGAGGTACTAGCACATAGCAATTGCAATGTACTTCGATAAATGGTAACAAATGAATAATAATTAGTAGAAGATGGTAGAAGGAGTAAAGGAGACAACACCAAGAGATACTTTGAGAAGCCTTTTGAAAACAAAGTATAACCTTCAAGAAGAGCAACAATAAGCAAAGAGTATGCCTTATCAAGTCAAAACAACAATCAATAACTTAGTCAATAAGACGTGGAGAATAAAAGTGAGTGAGTTAGAGAATTAAATAAGATGGTAATTGATAAGTCAATGAAAACCTTACCAAGATGTGAACTTTGAGAGATGCTTCGTCCCCTGTGTGTATGGTCCGCGATCGGTGCCTGCAAAATAAAGCCCAGGGTGGTCCCCGGGGTAGTTCTCCGATGCTTAAGTTAGTAAGCAGATAATCAAAGAGTTCCAAGAAATATCTTGTGAGTAATACTTTTAGCGTCCCTTTTCTCCTAGTCTTACCTCTGTTTTTATAGGGGGTTTGCTGTTAAGAGAGGAGTTAATTCTTACGTGATTTCCG